>AWOL01S0012762.1:212707-264080 GCA_000715115.1 Nicotiana otophora | reverse complement strand
GTACTCCTGCCTCTAGATGAGGCACCGCTGAACTCACCGGAATGATGAGGCCTCTTGTCAGACTCCTGACCTCCCTGAGTAAGAACCATCTCGACTCATCTGGCGACATTAGCAGCCGCCTGAAGAGAAATCTCACACCCAGTCTCCTTACCCATCTGCAATCTTATAGGCTAAGCGAGTCCATCAATAAACCTCCTCACCCTCTCTCTCTCTCGGTGGGAAGCAGAAGAATGGCATGACGGGCCAAATCCAGAAAATGGGTCTCATACTGAGTAACAGTCATATTGCCCTGCTGGAGATGTCAAACTGATGGCGACGCTCCTCTCCCAATGTGATAGGCAGAAACTTGTCTGTGAAGAGCTGAGAGAACTGGTCCCAAGTAAGAGCAGGCGACCCAGCTGGTCTGGTCAACAAGTAATCTCTCCACCATTTCTTGGCGGAACCAGTCATCTGAAATGCAGCAAAATCGACCCCATTGGTCTCCACTATACCCATGTTCTGTAGAACCTCCTGACAGCTGTCAAGATACTCCTAGGGGTCCTCTGAAGGAGCACCACTAAAGTGAACGTGGAAGATTTTGGTAAATCTGTCCGATCTCTATAAAGTCTCAGAAGACATAGCTGGCCCATCTCCCACCTGTGCCGCAATAACCGGCTAAACTAATCCGATTGTCTGAGCTGCTGGAGCCTGATACTGGGGAGCTATCTGCTCCGGAGTGGGAGTGGTAGAAGTCTGGGCTACTCCTCCAGCCTGAGAGACTGCTGGTGCCAGGGGAAATACGCCAGTCTGGGCCACACTCTCCATAAGGCCCACCAAACGGACCAAAGCGTCTTGAAGTACTGGGGTAGCAATGAACCCCTCCGGAACCTGAGTTGGTCCGACAGGAACAGTCTGGGCTGGAACCTCCTCGTCAATCTCTATCTGAGGCTCCACTGCTGGGGCTGATGCTCGGACCCTAGGCTGAGCTCTGGCCCTGCCTCGGCCTATGGCACGGCCTCGACCTCTGCCCCGCGTAGGAGCTATCACTGGAGGATCTAGCTGCTGCTCAGTTGAGAAAGCGGTACGTGTTCTCACCATCTGCGAGAGAATAAGAGTAGAAGAGTTCAATCAGTATTGAGAAAACAAAATCGCACGACAAAGAAGAATAGAAGTGAAACTTGTTCCTAAACTTCATAGCCTCTGGAAGATAAACACAGATGTATCTGTACTGATCCTCCAGACTCTACAAAGCTTGCTCCTGAATCGTGAGACCTATGTAACCTAGTTCTCTGATACCAACGGTCCCGACCCAAAGTTTCCCACCGACGGGAACGTAATAGCGCCTAATATTTCACTTACTAGGCAAGCCAACGTTAGAGAATCATTTACAAATTCCTTATTTTTGTTTAGTAATTAGCAATAATTAACTACGATGAAATATAATAAGTGCAGAATATCATATATCTGCATTAACTACTACCACCCGGATCTGGAGTCATAATTCACGAGCATTCTAGAACTTACTACAAGTAATAGTCTGAAAGAAATACAATTGTCTAAGTGAAAGAAAACAGTAGGACATTAAAATATAGACGGGGACTTCAAGGTCTGTGAACGCCGACAGATCTACCTTGAGTCTCCGGACAACGGATCAATAGAAAATATCGATCAACCTGAGTCAGTATCAAAATCTACACAAAAAGTGCAGAGTACAGCATCAGTACAACCGACCACATGAACTGGTAAGTGTCGACCCTAACCTCGATGTAGTGACGAGGCTAAGGCAAGGCACCTACAAATCAACCTGTACAACTTAACAGTGTATACGCAAATAACAGGAATGAAGAACTAAACAGGAAATGTCGGGAGGGAAAACATACTGAGGGAAATACAAGATAAAGAACTACAATAGAATGATCATTGGAACAGTCAACATACCATGAATCAACAGGAATAGTGAATACAGTAAGGAAAAATGCACGACATCACCCTTCGCGCTTTTACTCTCAATCTCACCATAAAATTAATAGAAACGGCACGGGATCACCCTTCGTGCTTTACTCTCATATCATGGCACGACATCACCCTTCGTGCATTAACATTCACAATATGGCACGGCATCAACCTTCGTATATTAACACTCATAATATGGCACGGCATCACCCTTCATGCATTAATACTCACAATATGGCACGGCATCACCCTTCGTGCATTAACACTCACCATATGGCACGGCATCACCCTTCATGCATTAACACTCTCCCTTACCATAATGCAATGCATAAATAACAATAGGGAGATAAAATAAAAAGTACAAGCCTTATTTCAACATTTGGTTCCATATTATCAATCTTAAATTTCAAATAAAAACTCAATTATCACCAGACAATTCCGTAAACATGATAAGAACGATAATTTGAACAACACTAGTATAACACATAGCAATTTGGCATAGGAATGAGACAATATCAGAAAAATAGAGAAATAGGGAAAAACAGGTAAATTGGCAGCACATAGGTACTCGTCACCTCACATATACGCCGCTCACATGAATTTCACTTAGCAAATAATCTAAGGTTCCTAATTCCCTCAAGTCAGGGTTAGACACAACACTTACCTCGCTCTGAACACCACTTAATTCTCAATCACAGCTTTTCCTTTGAATTCACCTTCAAATCACTCGTATCTATTCAAAAATGACTCAATAATATCAAATATTGCTAAAGGAATCAATTATATTGCATAAATTAAATTTCCTAAATTTTCCTCCAAAAAGTAAAAAAATCGACCTCGGCCCGCTTGGTCAAAACCTAAGATTCAGACCAAAATCCTTTTACCCATTCACCCCCGAGCCCGAATATGTAATTAGTTTTGGAATCCAACCTCAAATTGAGGTCTAAATCCCCAAATTCCCAAAAACACTAGATTTTAGGTTGAAAATTCAAGAAATGTAATGGGTAATTGAAAGAAAAGAGTTGCGGAACAATTACCTATAATTTGGGGAAGAACATATCTTTGAACAATCGCCCTAGGCCTCCTATCCTTTTGAAAACGAGAAGAAAAATAGCTGGAGTATGAATTAAATGCTCACTGCCCAGCGACCTTCGCACCTGCAGTGCTTTGGTCGCACCTGCGCATCCGCATGTGCGGACGAGGTGTGCGCTTCTGCAAAAAAGGGCTAGGCCAACTGGGGCCGCACCTGCGGACAGGGTTCCGCTTCTGCGGTCCCGCTCGTGCGGAGAAAAGTCCGCATCTGCGAAAAAATGAAGTCCAGGCCTGGGTCGCATCTGTGGGACTTTCGCTCGCACCTGCGAGCTTGCACCTGCAACCAAAGGCTCGCAGGTGCGGGCACACCAGATTTGGTGCACCAGCAGCTTTGTTGAGGTTTGAACTCACCTCGCGCATCGCCCGAATGGCACCCGAGCCCTCGAGGCTCCAAACTAAACATGCACGCAAGTCTAAAAATATCAAACGGACCTGCTCGCATGATCCAATCACCAAAATAACACCTAGAACTTAAAATGTAGCACCAAATCAAACGAAATTCTCAAGAACAATTTAAAACTTCTAATTTCTCAACTAGACGTCCGAATCACGTCAAATCAACTACATTTCTCTCCAACTTTCATAGACATGTCTTAAATATCATAATGAATCTGTACCGGGCTCGGGAACCAAAATACGGATCCGATACTAATAATGCCAAATATCAATCAATTCTTAAAAACAAATAATTTCCAAACTTTTAATTTTCATCAAAAATTCATAACTCAAGCTAGGGACCTCCGAATTCGATTCCGGGCATACACCGAGGTCCCATAATTCGATACGGACCTACATGGGCCCGTTTACCAAAAATGTTGACCGAAGTTAATAAAATCAACTTTTAAGGCAAAAATTCTTATTTTCATCAGTTTTCAAGATAAAAGCTTTCCGGAAACCTGCCTGGACTGCGCACACAAATAGAAGAGGGTAAAAATGAGATTTTGTAAGGCTTAAGAGCATAGATTCGAGTTCTAAAATATAAGATGACCTTTTAGGTCATCACATGGAATGTTCGATTGGGGTTCCGGGGCCTCGGGTGAGTTTCGGATACTTAACGGATCGATTTTTGGACTAACGAAAATGCTAAGGCAGCTAGTATGTGGTGTAACCGCACCTGCGAGGTTTTTGTCCACAGGTGCAGAGCTGCAGAAGCGGTCAAGAGGGTCGCAGAAGCGGTTCTTGCTGGGGAAGGCTGGGACTGCAGATGCGGTCAAGTTTCGCAGAAGGGGACCGCACCTGCGTAGGAACAGCCGCAAAAGCACTGTCGGGCCGCAGATGCGAGAAATATTGGTCTGAGCTTGAACTGCACATGCGATGGAATTTCCGTAGGTGCGGAGCCGTAGAAGCGGCTATTGGACAACAGGTGCGAAGATCGTGGTTGGGCAGTGTTTTCTTTAAAATAAGAGTTGGGTTCAATTTCACTTCATTTTGTCCATGGGAGCCGATTTTGGAGCAGGTTTTGAGTGCCATCTTCATCCTCTATTATGGGGTAAGTGATTTCTTCTTATTTTGGTTTAAATACATTGTTTATATATGGATTTAAATATGGAAATTAGTAGAAATTTAGGATTTTGAAGAAAAACATAGAAATTGGTATTCTTTGATTTTGATCACGAATTTGGGCATGAAATTGAGAACAAATCATATATTTGAGTTCGTAATGTTATGGGTAATGTTTATCTTCGAAAATGTTCGAAATCCGGGCACATTGGCCCGAGGGCTGCTTTATCGGCTTTTCAAGCGGAGTTGGGAATTTGTCTAAATTGATTTGTTATGAGTGTAAGAGTATATTGTTATTGGTTTTCACATTGTTTGACTAGTTTTGGAGCGACGGGCATCGATTTGAGGTGTTAGAGAGCTTTGGAGTCGGTTATGGAATTTCAGAGCGAGGTAAGTCTCCTGTCTAACTCTGTGAGGGGACAATTACCCCTAGGTGATGTATATTGATGTGTGCTACTTGTTGTGGGGGCTACGTACGTGCGAGGTGACGAGAGCCCGTACATAGCTACATTCATGATATTGTCCGGGTAGGCTTTGGTTCACATATGCTATAGCAGTATTATTTGAGCAGTCTCTCACCTATTAAATTCCTTTGTTTTACATTACTACTTGACACTGGTCTTTTTATTGTGGAGACTTCACGAGTTCATGATTAGTCACCGAATAATTCTCTCCTCTTACGACATGTTTCCGTGATATATATACTTCATCGAAAGGTTTTTGTTAAAGAAATTATAAGTCACTCATTTAATCGTGAGTGGGGTCAAGGACCCGTCAAAACTTCATATTCTAATGGGATCAGGTCGTTCGCCTCGGCATGATTTTGTGTTTCACTCTTATGGGATTGGGCCGTTCGCCTAGGCAGGATTTTGTATTTCACTCTTATGGTATCCGGGCGATCGCCTCGGCAGGATTATGTACTTTACTCTTATAGGATCGGGTCGATCGCCTCGGTAAGATTTATGTACCACACTCTCATGGGAGCGGGCCGTTCACCTCGGCAGTTTAATAGATATATCTATGGTTCGGGCCGTTCGATCCTCGGTAGTGCACAATTTAAATATTTATATTTGATCGAGTCGTACTCCTCGGCATTTCCTATATCATATCCTCATGGAAATCACGCGTAATATTTGGCAGAAAGTCGGGTATCCGTAAATTTCCCCCTCATTCGAATTATAACAACCTGCTTGGTGAGATCTAGTATAAATATATATATGCTCCGGTTGAGGAGGAATTTGCTAGCTAAGATCTTGAGTTTATTGTAAGGAGGATAATTGTACCACATATTTACACTTGTTTATTTTATTTATTTACTTTGCCTCGTATTCGCTCACCTCCTTACTGTACTTGATATTGTTGGACCACTAGTGAGTGTCGATGTCGACCCTTCATCACTACTTCTCCAGGATTAGGCTAGATACTTACTGGGTACACGTTGATTACGTACTCATACTACACTTGCTGTACATTTTTGTGCAGGTACATATGTGACTAGTCGCCTTGTGAGAGCAGAGGCGCGTATGTGTCACGACCCAAAATCCTATCTATCGTGATGGTGCCTATCTCAATACTAAGCAAGCCGACAATCTCAATAAACCACGTATTCTTTTAAATTTGAAATGAGAATTATTAAATTCAGCGGAAGAAATCTCACAAGTACAAATATAAATACTCCCAAAATCTTGTGTCACTCAGTACATGAGCATCTAATATGATTACAAGTCTGTAAAATATGGGTCTATGATAGTCTGAGACCAAATATAGCAGACAACAAGATAGGGAAGGAGAGATAAGGTCTGCGAAACATGGCAACTACTTCAGAATCTCCGAAAAAATCAACTGCACGAAAGGATCAACACCCGCTATGTCCGGGAACACCTGGATCTGCACACGAAGTGCATGGTGTAGTATGAGTACAACCAACTCAGTAAGTAACAATAATCAATAAGGAACTGAAGATAGTAACAAGCTACACCGTTATAGTTAATTTTTAGTAATTCCAGCAATGAATAGACATGCTTTCAAATCCAGCATTTTAAGGCAAATCAAGTTCATGTATTTCGGATATAAAATCTTTCAGAAAATTTCACAACAATGACAGACAACAACTAAGAGCAACAACAAACGTAAAGCTAGCACAACCTTTCAGGACAACAATCACTCACTGGGCTCCCTTCCCTCAGCACTCACACTCAATGGGTACCCGCGCTCACTGGGGGTGTACAGACTCCGGAGCGGCTCTTACAGCCCAAGCACCATAATTCGCACGGATAACTCACGTGATATACGGATAAATCACGTGCTATAATATCCTACAAGGACAACTCACATGCCATAGTATACTTACCTCACCGACAAGCCCTCGGCCTTACTCAATCCTCAACCTCTCTAATCTCTCGGCTATCGAAAATCACAAAGATCAGCCCAAACAAAGATAACATAGTGTATTAACAAAATCAAGAAGGAGTGAGGTATGATATGCAAGTAAAATCATGGCTGAGTACAAGACAACAATTAGCAAATAATTCAACAAGTACGTGACCTCTGCGGGTCCCAACAGTACTATCATATAGCCTAAGCATGATTTCTAACATGATTTACAGTCAAATTTCTTCCATATACAGAGAGCATATAGATAACAACAAGTTATTCAACTTTACAGTTTTATTGGACGAACCAAGTCACAATCCCCTCCGTGCACACTCACACGCCCGTCACCTAGCATGTGCATCACCTCCAAAATAATCACATGATACAAAAATCTGGGGTTTCATACCCTCAGGACCAGATTTATAACTGTTACTTACCTCAAACCGTGAAATTATTATTCCGCTAAGCTTTTGCCTCGTGAATTGTCCTCCAAACACCTTGAATCTAGCCACAAAAAAATCGATTCAGTCAATAACATATTTTGGAATTAATTCTATAAGAAAATGCTAATTTTCCATAAAAATCTGAATTTTAGCTCAAAAATCTCAAATTGGGCCCACATCTCGGAATCGGGCAAAACTCACAAAATCGGACAATCCATTCAATTACGAGTCCAACCATACCAGTTTCACTCAAATCCGAATCGACACCGAAATCCCAAAAAATCGTTTCTATGAGATTTCTATAATTTTTCCAAATTTCAATCTCAAAACACTATTTAAATGGTGAAAACAAATGATGGATAAGAACACTTACCCAGATGTTTTCTCTGCAAATCTCTCAAAAATCGTCTCTCCCCAAGCTCCAATTTGACAAAAATAAAAAATGGGATGAAGTCCCCTGTTTTATAACCTACAGTTCTGTCCAGGCCCTCGGCCTTCGATCCTCCAACAGAATAAAAATTACAGCAACTGTTTAAGTCCAACTTTTGATCCGTTAACCATCTGAAACCTCCCAGACACAAATCATACATGAATTTCAATCATAAAACACGCTACGGATCTGCAAACATTGAAAAAAGGTCAACTTAACCTGATATTGACCATGGTCAAACTCCCAAATTTCTTAACCTTACTAGTCCCTCAACAAATGATCCTAAAAAGAATTAAACCCAAGCCCCTCGGGACCCGTCAAATCATACATACAAGTCCTATAACATCATACAGACTTAGTCGAAACCTCAAATCATATCAAATAACGCTAAAACCATGAATCATACCCCAATTCAAGCTTAAGGAACTTAAGATTTTCCAACTTTTACATTCGATGCCGAAACTATCAAATCAATTCCGATTGACCTCAAATTTTGTACACAAGTCATAAATGATATAACAGAGCTATAAAATTTTTCAGAACTAGATTCCGACCTTGATATCAAAAAGTCAACCCCCGGTCAAACTTCCCATAAATTTGACTTTTGCCATTTCAAGCCTAATTCTACTACGGACCTCCAAATAATTTTTCGGACATGCTCCTACTCCAAAATCACCATACGAAGATATTGAAATTATTAGAATTCGAATCCGAGGCCGTTTACACATAAGTCCACATCCGGTCAACTTTTCTAACTTAAATATTTAATTATGAGACTAAATGTGTCGTTTCACTCCGAATTCCTTCTGAACCGAACCAACTAATCCGGTAAGTCATAAAATGACTGTAAGCCATAAATTGAGCAGTAAATGGAGAAACGGGGTTATAATACTCAAAATGACCGGCCGAGTTGTTACAGTATGCTTGCGGGGACTTACGTGAGCTGTATTCCATATTACGACCCGCAGCCAGCAGAGTCTCCTTCAGAGTTATTTGTATTTTTTTCCTGTCTAAGTTGTATTCCAGATAGATATTGTACTTTATTTTTACATCTTAGTTGATGCTCATGCACTTGTGACACCGGATTTTGGGATGATTATGGATTGTTCTGTATTGAAACTGTTAAGAATATTATTATTTACACTGTGAGTTCCATATTTTACTATTAAATCGAAGGAAAATATGATTTCAAAAATATTAAAAATGAGAACAAAATCAAGTATTTATTTTTGGCTTGCCTGACGGCGGTGTCTGGCGCCATCACGACCTTAATAGATTTTGGGTTGTGACATCAGGGGTGAACTGGCCTTATACGGTACTGAGTGACTGTCTGTCAATCGATGTGTATATATATATATATATACGGGATAGAATATCCGTAGGCTGGATTGGCCATAAACAGTACCGAGTGACCGAATGATTTGTGACCAGTATTACATGAGGTCTTTCCACTGAGATAACATATTCCTCATATCATGCAGTATTGATTTATTTCACTTGTACTGAGTTTAATTGTTGAACTTGAAAGCATGCCTACATTTCTGTACAATTATTTATTTTGGACTATACCTGCGGAGTTCGTCACTACTTTCAGCCCAGAGGTTAGTCTTGTTACTTATTGAGTTGGTTGTACTCATACTACACTCTGTACCTTGTGTGCAGATGCAGGTACTTTCGGACACGGCGACTGTTAGATCTCAGAGTGCTATCAGTTGGATACTATCAAGGTAGTTGCCTGGAGTCCGCTGACCTTGACTCTATTTCTTTCAGTTATTATAATGTTCTGTACTTTCAGATTATATTTTATCAGTCAGACTATGTATTCATATTAGATGCTCATGTACTCAGTGACACCGGGTTTTGGGAGTATTTTGTATATGAAATTGTGAAGTTTTCTATGGAATTCAAATATTATATTTTCAAACTTAAGAGATTATTGTGATTTATTGAGGTTATCAGCTTGCCTAGTATTGAGATAGGCGCTATCACGACAGGTTATGATTTGGGTCGTGACATCTCCTAATTTCCAGTGCTTATGAATGTCCTTTATTAATGCTTGGCGATATAAGTTGGTTCGTTTCCTAATTCTGGTAATGGAAAGTTTAACTTTAAAATTATATTCCTCCCCGAACCCAAGAAAAAGAATAAGGAATAAGAAGATTTGTTAAAAAAATAAAAACTAATGATTAAATAATATAAAAATCCAAAGTAAAATATCAGATGAATCTTTTACCATTTGAAAATAGAGTTCTTATTTGATATATACATAGAGAGAATATTTTCTAAAATTACGCACCTATGAATATAGGGTACACGCGCGAAGCGCGCACCCTAGGACTAATCTATCTATCTATATCTATCTATATATCTATCTATCTATCTATCTATCTATATATCTATCTATCTATCTATATTATTATAAAAGGATGAATAATTTATATTAAATATTGAACGACAAATATATCCTTGAAATATTAACAGACTTTTATGCCCTCAATATTGCAGATTTCTCAAAAAGAAATCATTTCATATTGGATAGAATTTTAATAACTAGAATTTATATACGATGCACACTAGGATTCATATTTTCACGACCCAAAATTCCCACCTTCGGGACTGTGATGGCGCCTAACATTTCACTTGATAGGTAAGCCAATGTTAGAATAATATTAGTCATTTTAAAATAATTTTAAATTAATTAATAGCAAAGAAACAAATGAGGAAGTAAAGTCTGAAATGTAGTGAATAATCCATAATAATAGCGATGTCTAAATACCATCCCAAAAATGGAGTTACAAGTGCACGAGCTTATAGAATGATAAAAATAAGGGTGTGAACAAAATAAAGTTGTCTAAAAGCAAATACACAGCTAACGTATAGCAGACGGGGACTTTAGAATTGCGGACTCTGTGCAATTATACCTCAAGTCTCCTCTGGATAGCTGAAATCTGAGCAAGTATATGGTATGCAGCTGGGACCAACTCCGAAATCCGCACAAGAAGTGCAGATGTAGTATTAGTATAACTGACCCCATATGCTGGTAAGTGCCGAGCCTAACCTCGACGAAGTAGTGACGAGGCTAAGGCAAGTCACTTACATTAACCTGTAAGCAATAATAGTAATAACAACAATAATAATAACGAGAATATTAGTAAGACCAGTAAATAATATTAATAATTGAAATCAACTCAGTAGTCACAATCCCTCAACTTGTTTCCATTGCGGCGTGCAACCCGTTTCTCCAATATAAACTTTAAACAAGTCTGTTGCGGCATGAAACCTGATCCTCCAATACAGACTTTTAAATAAGTCTGTTGCGGCGTGCAACACGATCCCCCAATATATTTATTTTTATTTCCATTGCGGCGTGCAACCCGATCCACCAATATAGACTTTTAAATAAGTTTGTTGCGGCGTGCAACCCGATCCCCCCAATATAGACTTTTAAATAAGTCTGTTGCGGCGTGCAACCCAATCCCCCAATATATTTACTTTCATTTTCATTGCGGCGTACAACCCGATCCCCCAATATATTTTAACAACTCATAAATATAATAGAAATTACTCCAATAAATACCATGTTCAATGAGAAACTATTAAGCATTAAGGCACACAATAATTATAATTTATTTATGAACAAACAATGATAATTAGAAATTAATTGTGGAAATCATGGAGAAAATAGACAGTTTAATATTTAGTATGCTACATGTCAAATAGCAATTAAGACATATAAGTCAAATAAGCATGTGACAATTATTGCAAGAATTCAAGAATTAATATTTGACAAGGAATATGAGTGAAACAGTTAATATAATAATTAATTCATGATTTAAAAAAATTTATGATTTCTCAAGTAATTATGCAAACAATTAATTTGACGACATATATACACTCGTCACCTTGCCTATACGTCATACACTCACATCTTAGATAACAATAATTCAAGGGTTATATTGTAACGACCCGACTTGCCATTTTAAGAATTAACGCCATGTTCAGTGACTTAAGGTCTCGAGCAGCTTCGTAATATGTATTATGTCCCGCGGGTGTGGTCGAGTTTAATTTTCGGAAGTTTCGGAATTAAATTAAAAGAATAATTCTTATTTAGAAACTTAAATGGAAAGAGTTGACCGGAGAGTTGACTTTTGAGCAAACGACCTCGGAATGGAACTTTGATGATTTCAATAGCTTCGTATGGTGATTGCTGACTTGGGCGTGTGTCCGGATTTTGATTTGGAAGTCCGTAGGACAATTCGACGCATTTTGGAAAAAGTTGGAAAATAGAAGATTTTAAAAAGTTCGACCGAAGGTGGAATTTTTGATACCGAGGTCGGATTTCGATTCCGAAAATTGGAATAGCTTCATTACGTCATTTATGAATTGTGTGCAAAAAATTAAAGTCATTCCGGACTGATTTGATACGTTTCGGCGTAAAATATAGAAATTAAAAGATTTGAAAACTCATAATTCGATTCGAGATGCGATTTGTAATTTCGGCATTGTTTGACGTGGTTTCAAGCATCGACTAAGTTCGTATTATTTTTTGGGATATGTTGATATATTTGGTTAAAGTCTCGGGGGCCTCAGGTGGATTTCAGAAGGTTAACAGAGCAATTTGGACTAGAAGAAAGCTGCTGGAAAATGCAGCAGCTGTTGGAATCGGACCTGCGGATTTATGGGCGTAGGTGTGACCATCGCAGAAGCGAGGATTTTGCCCACAGAAGCGGCCTTGGCAAGGCTGATGGAGAAAGCCGCAGATGCGGCCACAATTGCGCAGATTCGCAAGTGCAAGTGCGACCACTGTGCTCGCAGAAGCGGAGGCAGTGCAGGTGCACATCTTGGCTCGCAAAACCGAGGCTGCAGATGTGGAAATATGTCCGCTGAAGCGGAAACTGGACAGAATCATAAGGACCAAAAATGGTCATTTCACCATTTTCATGTTTGGATTTTTGGAGCTCGGATTTGGGCAATTCTGGAGAGATGTGTCACAAGCTTGGTTGGGGTAAGTGTTCTATATCCTAAAATGATTACATTTCATGAATCTATGATTATATTCATCGTTTAATTCGGATTAAAATGGAAGAAATCAAGATTTTTGCAAAATCTTTCAAAAACACAAATTTAGATTTGGAGGTCGATTTGTTACTGGAATTCGATACAATTGGTATGGTTGAACTCGTATCGGAATATGATGACCCAAAAGGTCATTTTATATTTTAGAACTCGAATCTACGCTCTTAAGCCTTAACAATCTCATTTTTATCCTCCTCAATTTGCGTGCACTGTCCGGGCATGTTTCCGAAAAATCTTTATGTTGAAAACTGATGAAAATAAGATTTTATGCCTTAAAACTTGATTTTAGTTGACTTCAGTCAACATTTTTAGTAAACGGGCCATGATTCGTATTTTGACTGTCCCGGTAGATCCGTATCGAATTATGGGCCCTGGGCGTATGCCCGGAATCGAATTCGGAGGTCCCTAGCTCAAGTTATGAATTGTTGATGAAAATTAAAGTCTGAAAATTAATTATTTTTAAGAATTGATTGATGTTTGGCATTGTTAGTGTCGGGTTCATATTCTGGTTCCGGAGCCCGGTACAGGTTCATTATAATATTTAAGACTTGTCTGTGAATTTTGGTTAGAAACGGAGTTCATTTGACGTGATTCGGACGTCCAGTTGAGAAGATATGAATTTTTAAGTGCTCTTGAGAATTTCATTTGATTTGGTGCTAAATTCGTAGTTCTAGGTGTTATTTTGGCGATTTGATCGCGCGAGCAAGTTCATATGATGTTTTTAGACTTGTGTGCATGTTTGGTTTGGAGCCCCGAGGGCTCGGGTGAGTTTCGGATAGGCCATATGATGTTTTGGACTTTGAAAACTCTGGTACTTTGCTGCGGCAGGTGTTCTGGCATGTCCTTCTTCGCATTCGCGTAGGTACTCTCACGAACGCGAAGAGTAAACTGGGCAGCTGAAGTTTTGTTCTTTGAAAACGAGAAGGTTTGGTCGCAAACGCGAAGCGATAGGGGGCGTTACCCTTCGCGAACGCGACCAGCTCGTCGCGAGCGCGTAGTGTTAGGCACACCTGGGGGGAGTCAATCGTTCCTACATAGCGAATGCGAGCAATGTGTCGCGAACGTGAAGGCCATGGGGGGGGAGGGGTAGCCTACGCGAACGCGAATACTGTCTCGCGAACGCGAAGTCTTGACAGCCTATACTCTTCGCGAACGCGATGAACACTATCGCCCAGCACTTAACAAAATCCAAACACGGGATTTAGCCAAAAAAATACATTTTCTCAAAAATCAAATGGTGAGAGGCTATTTTTCAAGAGTCATTTCTTCCCCAAAATGTTGTTAAGTGATTCTAAACTATTTCCTTTCAATTACCCATTACATTTCTTGAATTATCAACCTAAATTCTAAAGTTTTCATGGTAGAATTAGAGGTTAGGGTAGAAACTAGGAATTTCCGGAATTTGGGGATTTAGACCTCAATTTGAGGTCGGATTCCAAAACCAATTATATATTCGGGCTCGAGAGTGAATGGGTAAAAGGATTTTAGTCCGAACCTCGGGTTTTGACCAAGCGGACCTGGAGTCGATTTTTTGACTTTTTGGAGGAAAATTTGAGAAATTTAATTTATGAAATATAATTGATTCCTTTAGCAATATTTGATGTTATTGAGTCATTTTTGAATAGATACGAGTGGTGTGGAGGTGAATTCCAAAGGAAAGGCTGTGATTGAGAATTAAGTGGTCTTCGGAGCAAGGTAAGTGTCGTGTCTAATTTTGGCTTGAGGGAATAGGTATTATGTGTTTATTTGCTTCATGTTTGGTTGTTAAGTACGATGTATAGGTGAGGTGACGAGCATCTATGCGTCGTTGTCGAATCATAGCATGCGAGTGAAATTATATTATTGTCTATTTGGTAGCCTTAAATTCTACTATCCGTGCTTAGCAGGTTATTTGAATTGTTGGGTGATTATATCTAGTTTCACTGAGATTTGGTAACTTTCGAATATTGATTCAAGGTTGAGGTTACATTGTGCTATTGATTATGGGTAAAATATTGGTTTCTTTGTGATACTCCTTTCTATCCATTGTAGTTGATTCTGTGATTTGAGAGGAGGAGTGTAAAGCACGAAGGGTGATGTCGTGCATTCATTATTTATATTGTGAGGAAGAGTGTAAAGCACGAAGGGTGATGTCGTGCATTCATTATTTATATTGTGAGGAAGAGTGCACAACACGAAGGGTGATGCCGTGAATGCATTATTTATATTGTGAGGAAGAGTGTAAAGCACGAAGGGTGATGCCGTGTATATTATGAGAGGTTTAATGCACGAAGGGTGATGCCGTGCCGTTCTATTTATTTATTTGGTGAGGTTGAGAGTAAAAGCACGAAGGGTGATGCCGTGCAGTTTTTCTTTGCTGTTTTATTTGCTCAATTGGTTTAAGGATTTTCGGTTTAATTCTGTCTTTTCATTATTCTCGCTCTTTATATTGTATTCCCCCCACTGTATGTCCCCTTCCCATTATTTCCGTGTTATTTCTTTATTTACTATTGTTGTCACTAGCATGATTATATTGTTCAGGTTATATGTGGGTGTCTTGTCCTAGCCTCGTCACTACTTTACCGAGGTTAGGCTCGACACTTACCAGTACATGGGGTCGGTTGTACTGATGATGCACTATGCACTTTCTGTGCAGATTTTGGTACCAGCTCAGGTTGATCGAGATTTTGCTATTGGTCCGCTGTCCGGAGACTCAAGGTAGATCTGTCGGCGTTCAGAGACCTTGAAGTCCCCGTCTATCTTTTATGTCCTATTGCTTTCTTTCATTCAAACAGTTGTATTTCTTTCAGACTATTACTTGTAGTAAATTCTAGAATGCTCGTGAATTGTGACTCCAGATCGTGGTGGTAGTAATTAATATTATTTTATGATATTCTGCACTTATTATATTTTATCTTAGTTAATTATTGTTAATTACTGAATGGGAATAAAGAATTGATTTAATGATTCTATAACGTTGGCTTGCCTAGCAAGTGAAATATTAGGCGCCATCACGGTCCCGACGGTGGAAAATTTTGGGTTGTGACATGGAATGATTGTTCAGATTTCGTGAACATTATGTCTGTTTCCGAGAGGTTGACTTTTGTTGACTTTTTGGAATAAATTTTTAATCAACGTTTTATTATCCGGAATTATTTCTGATGAATTTTAATGAAGTTGTACAATTAATTTGGATAGATTTGAGTTGTCCGGAGGTCAATTAAAGAAAGAAGGCGGTTTTTGGAATATCGGCATAACCTCAAAAAGGTAAGTGTCTTGCCTAACCTCGAGTGGGGGAATTACCCCTTAGGCATCGAGTCTTATATGCCATTTATGTAATGTAAAAGGCCGTGTACACAAGGTGACGAGTACGTACTCGGGCTTATATGTGCAAACTTTATTGAGTTAAAGTCTTGGGCATATTATGTAGTAAATTGGATAATTGTTGGCATTTATTTAATCATCTATTTTTCATGCCTCAAATCACATTTTTGAATTTGTTTTTATATGACAATTTGATGTAATTATTACTTGTATATTTATGTGAATTCCGTGAGTTTGATGGTTTGATATTTCTTGGAATTTAATTTCATTATGGATTTTTTCTATGCAATTAATTAATTAAGCAAGCTTAAGAAGAAGTGTTAATATAGTTATCAAAATTTAGATTAATGAAGGCGTTGCCCTATGCTGATTATTTTATATCTCTATTGATTGTTTTTGAGGTTTTATATACATTGTGTAGAGCCTTGGGATAATTGTTGTGAAATTAATTGATTTTGTTATATCATTGGAATTGGTTGTGGCCATTGGGCAAATTGTGATATGAATTGATTTTGTTATGTTGTCGTGATATTATTCCGTGTAAATTGTTGTGTTAATTGAGTTATTATTTTGATGATATAAGGGTGGTATTTCACTGTTGATATTATGTGGGTATAAGAGTGGCATTTCACTGCTATGTGTGTTGTGATATTGTCTGGACGGAGCGATAACGGTGGCTATAGGAGTGCTAAGGGTGACTATTGTCAGGGATGATATATGATGATGTGGAGTGGTTGCGTTGGTGATTTTATGTGATATTGTGATTTTTCTTGTGTTTATTTTTATACCTTGTGCAATTTGTCTTGTTGTTGGTAAATTGATAATAGTATGATTTATGTTGAAATTGGGAGCCTGTGGCTATTTCCAGGTGAATTATGAAAAGAAATGTGGGCACGAGGTATTGTGAGTAAATAATGATGATATTGACACGTGAATTGTCCGTGCAGTTGAGATATGAAATGTGGGTATGAAGTGCCGGAGAAAATATGATGGTTTTATTATTGGTAGGTGAACTGTCCGTGTAGATGTGATATGAAAAATAGGCACGAGGTGCCGAGGAAATATGATGATTTAATTATGGGCGCGAAGTGTCGTGAAAATATGAAAAAGGGCCGAGACCTGTATTTTTATGATTATGAAATGAGTTGTCACATGGTGACTTTTAATTGAAAGAATTATATTCAAATATTTATTTGGAAGGATTTTTATTAAAAACAAAAAAATTAGTATTTGAAGGAATTGTATTTGAAAGATATTTATTTGAGAAAATTATATTTGAAAATAATTTATTGAAAGAATTATATTTGAAAGATAACTATTTGAGGAAATTATATTTGATAAAGATTTATTGAAAGAATTATATGTGAAAGATAATTATTTGAGGAAATTATATTTGAAAGAGAGTTATTTGGAATAATTATATGTGAAAGATATTTATTTGAAGAACTTGATTTAATTGGGTGTACTTGTATTTATTATTTGTTGAGCAATATTAATAGTGTTCTTGTTGCCATGCCGAGCATATCACTGGTTGATTTGTGTTGCCCTTATTGTTATTTGTTTTCTATTATTTTGTATAATATATTGCACATGTTATTAGACTAGTGATTGTCTTCACTGTACCTCGTCTCTACTCCAGTGAGGTTAGTCTTGATACTTACTGCGTATCGACCGTGGTGTACTTTCTTTTTAGCAATCCACTAGGCAAGTGCCTAGGGCTAGTTTTTATATATATCTAAAAAGGAGAAAAAAAAAACAAATGTCATATAGTCTTACAAGTTGTGAATAATAGCTAATGAAAATTACATAAATCGTATTATCAAAGTTGAATAATGCATTCAACAATGATAGTACACCTTGCATAACTAAATAGTTGATGAGAATCTTTATAACAACTAGCCCATGAAATATGCAGCAAATAGGCCTCCTTCGCACTTTGCAAATTTGGCCAAAACTCTGTTGCCAGTACGCACATTGCCTCAGTGATGTTGCTTTTGGTGCATCATCTCTTGTATTCCATTTGGATCCATAAATACGTTCTCCAAATCCTCCATTCTGGACTAATAATGCATTATAGTTCCTCCAGCAGTAGCGGTAGCTTTCACAAGTAGCCCATTCTGCGAATCTTGGCAGTGTGCATCCCTTAAGCTCCTTACCTTGCATGTTGTTGCATTGTCCAGTATATTTCCCATCCATTCCTTGATCATGATAGTTAGGATCCAGTTTTGCACTTGCAGAGATATAAAAAATAGCATAGCCACATGATATAGCCTCTATGTTCCAGCAGTATCGCAGGTCGAGCATGCCTTTTTTGATGATGATTTCATGTGATTTCCAGCGTGTTTCTGATGATATTTTTGTGTCTAACCATTCCTGGGATATTGAATTAAGGATATGTACTGGAGTTTTACCCCACAGCACTTCCTTTGATCCCATTTTTGTTAGCCAAATTCTTGCATCTGTCCTAATTGCCCCGTAGAATGTATTCAGTTAGAGTTCGTGACTCACTATTAACAGTCTTGGGAAGGTTGTTATATTTGTAATTATTTTCGTTGTTAGTTTCTATTTAAAAAATAAATTAGCTTGAATTGTAATTAGAATCGGCTTACTTAGTCTTAGAGACTAAGTGCCATCACGACGCATGTGCTGATATTTTGAGTCGTGATAAGTTGGTATCAGAGCTCTAGGTTCATAGGTTCTACGAGTCACGAACGATTCTAGTAGAGTCTTGCGGATCGGTACGGAGATGTCTGTACTTATCTCCGAGAGGCTATAGAACTGTTAGAAAATTTCCACTTCTTTTATTCATGTCGTGCAGAATTTGTATAATTTGGAATTTGAGCCTTTGTATCCCTATTCTCTCACAGATGGTAAGGACACATGCTACCGGGTTAGCTGATCAGGCATCCGCACATACTGTTAGGGCTGCAAGAGGCCGGGGCCGAGGTAGAGGTCGAGGAAGGGCACATGCCATGACTGGAACACCTGTCAGAGCAGCAGTTGAGGAGCCGCCAGTAGCTCCAGTTGGGGGACAGGTACCAGAATAACCTGTTGTTACCCCCGGACTTCAGGAGACTTTGGCACAGTTCCTTAGTATGTTTGGTGCATTAACTCATGCGAGATTGATCTTTGTTGCACCAAATATTTCGCGGATTGGGGGAGTAGCTAAGACTCCTACCACAACTCCTGAGCAGCAGGTTTACGTTGGTCAGATTCCGGGTGTAGTACCGGTACATCCTGTTATCCCAATTCAGCCTGAGGTCAAGCCAGGGGCATCAGAACTAGAACAAAAGAGACTTGAGAGGTTTAAGAGGTATAGTTCACCTACTTTCAGTGGCACAGCTTCAGAGGATGCCCAAGGATTTCTAGAAAAATGTCACTGTATTCTCCGTACCATGTGTATTGTGCAAGTCAGCGGAATAGCCTTTTCTACATTTCAGTTGTCAGGCGCAGCGTATCAGTGGTGGCAAGTTTATGAAGAAGGTAGACCATCCGACGCAATACCTAGCACCCTGCAACTAGTCGAACAAATCATCGATACGCTGCAGCGGGTACTTGTTCTTGGTGGTAACCTTGTTCAACTGGCGGTAATCAATGCACTTCCGCATAGTCCCATCTTTCTTCTTCAAAACTAATACTGGTGCACCCCAAGGAGATACACTTGTCTCACAAACCCCTTTGCTAATAACGCCTCAAGCTGTTCCTTCAACTTCTCCAATTCTTTCAGAGCCATACGGTACGATGGGATAGATACAGGTTGGGTGCCTAGAGCCAAATCAATACGGAAATCAATATCACGATCTGGCGACATGCCTGGAAGGTCAGAAGGAAACACATCGACGAACTCCCGGAGTACTGGCACTGAATCAATCGTCGGAGACTCTGCTGTGGTGTCCCGAACATAAGCTAGATAAGCTAAACAACCCTTCTCGACCATATGTTGAGCCTTCAGAAAAGAGATGACCCGACTAGTTGTACTAACCGAGGAACCCTTCCACTCCAATCTCGGTAATTATGGCATCGCTAAGGTAATAGTCTTGGAATGCAAATCAAGGATGGCGTGGTATCGGAATAACCAATACATGCCCAGGATGACCTCTAAGTCGATCATATCAAGTAGCAGAAGGTCCGCCCTAGTCTCGTAACTACAGAATGTGACCATACAGGACCGATAGATACGATCCACAACCATAGAATCAGCCACATGAGTGGACACATAAACAGGAGTACCCAAGAACGCACAAGGAACATCCAGGAAATGAACAAACAGAGATGATACATATGAATAGATAGATCCTGGATCAAATAACACCGAAGCATACCTACCGCAGATAGAAATAATACCAATGATCACGGCATCTGAGGCCACTATATCTGGTTTGGCCGAAAATGCATAGAATCCAGCTGGGGCGCCACCTGACTGGCCCTTGCCTACCTAACCTCTACCTCTAGGACGACCTCTACCCACCTGCCTACCGCTTCTGAGTGGACGGATGGCTGGTGTGGTTGCTGGAGTTGAAATCATGGGCTGCTGACCCTGTTGTACTGCCTTGCCCCAAAGCATGGGGTAGGATCTCTTAATGTGACCCAGATCTCCACACTCGTAACAACCTCTCGGTATCATAGACTACTGCCCCGAAGTCTGACCCTGATGGCCTGAATAACCACTAGAAGAACCCTGAATGGCTGGTGGGCGGTATGAACTCTCTGGCATGGCACTGAAATAAGTACTGGAAGAACCCTAATGAACTGGTGGGCGATAAGAACTCTTTGGAATAGCACTAAAATAGGGTCGCGCCGGAGCTCCAGAGGAGGTGGTGGTGCTGAATATGTGGGCCTACTAGGCTGACCCTTCCCGATCTGACCTCTGCCCCTAGGCGGGACACCTCTAAATTCTCTAGATAAATGGGCCCTCTTGTCCTGCTGCATCTGCTCTCTACCCCTCTAGCGGTAGCCCTCAAGCTGGTGAAGTTGACCCCATGAGACTCCAGTATCCTCATGTTGTGCAGTCTATCCCTGCACCTATCAAGGAAATCCTGGGCATCCTCATGATGCTCGCTCCCAAAGACAGGAGGGTGTAACCCAGTCCATCTGTCCAATAATATCTGCGGATCGCCGTCCGCAGTCAGTCTACGCTCAGGTGCAGCTGCCGCCACTGGCTGGGCTCAGCCCACGGGTAGTGCACCCGGGGTGTGATATACCGTAGCTGTGTGGCCAGGAGACTGAGAAATAGGGGTCTATTCTCCCCCTCCCGCCTGACATGTGGCTGGGTCAGCTGGAAATAAAACAGCCTGAGTCATGGTGTCCATGAACCGCATCATACGGCCCATGACCTCCTGAAATCCCGGTGCTGTCATGAAATCTACTGTGGCTAGCTCTGCGGCAGGCACCTCACCCTGCTCCTCAATAATGGGATCCTCCACCGGATCCGCTGGTGGTGCTACTAGGGCAGCTCTTGGTCGCCCTCAACCCCTACCTCGGGTCGGTGCCCTCCCCTAGCCTCTGCCTCGGCCTCTAGCAACGAGGGGAGATGCTCCTCCCAGGTCTGGAACATCCGTCGTGTGCGTCCTCACCATCTGTGATAGAATAGAAGAAGGAAATTTAGTATACCATCAATTGCACAATAGGAGATGAATAATGAGTGGTTTTCCTAACACCCCATAGCCTCTCGAAGATAAGTGCGGACGTCTCTGCACCGATCCGCAAGACTCTACTAGGCCTGCCCATAACTTGTGAGACCTACGTGAACCTAGTGCTCTGATACCATGTTGTCACGACCCAACTCCATGTTAGGCCGTGATGGCATCCAGCGCCATTGCTGGACAAGCCAACAGTGAACAAATTAGTGATTTGACATTCTTTTTCTTTTGGTTGTTAAGAAATTCCGACATTTAGCTTTACTTACATTTAAAGCATCTAATAAATAAAGTATTTTTAAGGCAAACAACAGAAACATCTAAAAGCAGTTATAACTATCGAATTACAACCCAAAAATCAAAGTCTACTAATACATGCCAAGATCTGGTGTCACAAGTGTGTGGGCAACTAGTAGAATATATAAAAGATGACTATCCTACTATCTGAAACAGAATAGACTGATTAAAAATAAAAGAGAAACTCCAGCATGCTGCTGAATGGCTCAGAAGGGCAGCTCACTGTGAAGTCTCAGTCAAAATCAGGTATGCGCGTCGGGCGGGTAACTAGATGCACCAGCATTAGATCTTGTACAATTAAGTACAGAAGCATAGTATGAGTACATAAACAATATGTACCCAGTAAATATCCCGCCTAACCTCGAAAAAGTAGTGACGAGGGGTTGACTTGACACTTACTAGGCCAATAATAATGTAATTTAAGGCATTATACTAAGCATGGATATCATGAATGATACATCTAGTTCAACAATAGAAAGAGATAAGTCTTTATTTCATAATTATAACTTAAATTCCAGTAATACCATTTAACAACTTACATTTCAAGGCATTTAAATAGAATAAATCAAGGAAAATTTCCAAATAATTAGTATGCGCAATTATGCCGAGGTCGTATGACCCGATCCAACAAAATATTTAAACTGTGCACTGCCGAGGGTCGAACAGCGCGAACCATAGATGCATCTATTTTTTCCACTCGCTAATCATACATGCGACGTGGTCAAATATAAATTTAAGGAATTACCCCGCTCGCGAATCATACATGCGACGCGGTTACACAAAGAATCTCATAAATATTTATAGTACTCTCCTATTCTTTTCAAAATACGACATTAAAATGAAAACTTTTAAGATCATATTATTTTTCCTCAATTCCAATTCCTTTCGAAACATTTAATAAGCACACTCCATTCCGCCCTTCTCAAGGCAAACAATATACATAAAGCAATAATCATATCAACAAGGCATGGTGTAAGCCTAAGACTACCCAGACATAATAGGAATAGTAGCTACGTACGGACTCTCATCACTCGCTTCTGCGCCCAGGTGATCGCACCTGCGGCCACGCATCAGCGACAAACGACGCGTATTTGCGACACTGCCCACTCCTGCGATGCCTTCCTTCGCACCTGCGCTTTCACAAGTGCGGTCCTTCTTCCGCTTCTGCGATGGCTGGGCAGCCTATGCTGGGATGCAATTGTGATCATAGGCTCGCACCTGCAGCTGACCAAGCGAAGGTGCGATTATGACAGCAGCTAGAGCTTCAGCTTAGGCTTCCAAATTCCAGCATGGTCCGAGCCTCGTCCGATTGACATTCGGGGCCCCCGAGGCCCCGTCCAAACGTACCAACAAGTTTGAAATCAGAAAAAGTACTCGCTCGAACTCTCGGAACGCCTGAAATATCATTAAAACTAAGAATCACACCCTAAAACCAATTGAATCAAACTTAAGAACTTCAAGTTCTTCAATTTACTTCCAATGCGCCGAAACGTACTTATACTACTCGAATGACACCAAATTTTGCGTGGAAGTCTTAAATGACACTACAGAACTATTACTGGTCTCGAAATTTTGTTTAGACCTCGATATCACCAAAACCCACTCCAAACCAAATTTTAAAGAACTTCTAAAACCTTCAAGAACGAATTTTCACTATTGGGCGCCAAAACGCTCCCGGGTCATCCAAAAACCAATCTGAACATACGCCCAAGTCCGATATCATAATACGAACCTATTGGAACCATCAAATCCCGATTCCGAGGTCGTTTGCTCTAAATGTTGACCGAAGTCAAACTTGGCCTTTCAAGCCAACTTTAAGGAACCAAGTGTTCCGATTTCAACCCAAACTCTTCCAAATCCTGATGCAACCATCCCCGCAAGTCATAAATCAGTAAAAGCATGTATGGGAAGTCTTATTTAGGGGAACGGGGTTCTAGAAAGCAAAACGACCTGTTGGGTCAATAAATAATCAATATAGGATTAGGAACACTTACCCTCAATGTTTTCCCGTGAAAATAGCCCAAAAGGCTTCTTACCCGAGCTCAAAATTGAAAATGGTGGAAAATGGGACAAAATCCCATTCCAAAACATAAGTTCTGTTTGCCCAGATTTTTACTCATAGCGATCGCGAACATTCACACGCGATCGCTAAGAACAATTTTTCCACTGCCCAAATTAACTCTACGCGATCGCGATGCATAGCTTCACAGACCTACGCGATCGCGGACTAGCCCACGCGATCACGAAGCACACAATTCCAACTCTAAGCGATCACAGCCCTCATCACGCGTTCGCTACTCACAAACTCCCAGAGCTACGCGATCGCGTAGAACAAAACTCAGCAGCCCCCCAGTTAACACTACGCAATCGCGGATATCCCCACGTGATCACATAGAACAAAACTCCACTACCCAACTAAGCCTACGTGATCGCAGACACATTCACGTGATCGCTTAGAAGGAAAACAGAATCAGATATCAGAAAATTCCAGAAGTTGTTCAAGTCCAAATTTTGTATCCGTTAACCATCCGAAACTCATCCGAGTCCTCTAGGCTCCAAACCAAACATGCACACAAGTCCAAAAACCACATACGAACTCGCTCACGCGATCAAAAAACCAATTTAACAACTAGAATTACGAATCAGACACCAAAGCAAATAAAATTTTTAAGAAAACTTTAAAACTATTATTTTCACAACCGAACGTCCGAATCAAGTCAAATCAACTTCGTTTCTCACCAAATTTGACAGACAAGTCATAAATGACATAACAGACCTATGAATCCGACCCCGATTTATCAATAAAAGTTAATTTGTAGTCAAACTTTGAAATCTTTAAGCCTTTAGGCTTCTAGTTTTCGCCAACTGACGATAATTCAAGTTAGGGACCTCCAAATTAAATTCCAGGCATACGTTCAAGTCCCAAATCACGATACGGACTTACCGGAACTGTCAAAATATTGATCCAAGTTTGTTTGCTCAAAATGTTGACCAAAGTAAACTCAGTTGAGTTTTAAGGCTTTATTTCACATTTTTATCAATGTTTCATATAAAACTTTCCAAAAAATTATACGAAATACGCACGTAAGGTGAGGAATGATAAATAGTGCTTTTCGAGGTCTTAGATCACAGAAATAATTATTAAATCTAAAGATGACCTTTTGGGTCATCATATTTTTTACCTCTAAAACAAACGTTCGTCCTCGAACGGAGTTAGAAAAAGTACCTGAGCTGGTGAAAAGGTGTGGATATTTACTCTGTATGTCCGAATCGGACTCCCAGGTAGATGCTTCTACCGGCTGACCTCTCCATTGCACCCGAATTGTAAAGTAACTCTTAGACCTCAACTGTCGGACCTGCCGGGCTAGAATAACTACTGGCTCCTCTTCATAAGTCAAATCTTTGTCCAATTGGACTGAGTTGCAATCTAACACATGGGACGGATCACCATGATATTTCCGAAGCATAGAAACATGGAACACCGGATGAACCGTTGATAAACTAGGTGGTAATGCAAGCATGTAGGCTACTTCACCCACCCTTTCAAGAATTTCAAAGGGTCCAATATACCTAGGGCTCAACTTACCCTTCTTTCTGAACTTCATTATACCTTTCATAGGTGAAACCCAGAGCAATATTCGTTCTCCAACCATGAATGCAATATCACAAACCTTATGGTCGGTATAACTCTTTTGCCTAGACTGAGCCGTGCGAAGTCAATCTTGAATAACTTTGACCTTATCTAAGGCATCTTGTACCAAATTGATACCCAACAACCGAGCCTTTCCCGGTTCAAACCATCCAACTGGTGAACAACATTACCTTTCGTATAATGCCTTATATGGAGCCATCTAAATGCTCGACCGGTATCTATTATTAAAAGCAAACTCAGCAAGTAGCAAGAATTGATCCCAAGAACCTCCAAAGTATATAACACAAGCACGTAGCATATCTTCCAATATCTGAATAGTGCGCTCTGACTGTACGTTTGTCTATGGATGAAATGTTATACTCAACTCAACCTGCATGCCTAACTCACGCTATACAGCCCTCCAGAAGTGTGAGGTAAATTGTGTACCTCGATATGAAATAATAGACACGGGCACACCGTGAAGACGGACGATCTCACGAATGTAACTTTCAGCTAACCACTCTGAAGAATAGGTAACTGCCACTGGAATGAAATGTGCTGACTTGGCCAACCTGTCCACAATGACCCAAACTGCGTCAAATTTTCTCTAAGTCCGTGGAAGCCCAACAACAAAATCCATAGTGATACGTTCCCACTTCCACTCAGGAATTTCTAACTTCTGAAGAAAACCACCAGGTCTCTGATGCTCGTACTTAACTTGCTGACAATTCAGACACCAAGCTACATATGCAACTATATCCTTCCTCATTATCCTCCACGAATAATGTTGCCGCAAATCTTGATACATTTTGGCGGAACCTGGATGAATAGAATACCTGAAACGGTGGGCCTCTTCCAGAATTAATTCACGAAGCTCATCTAAATTAGGCACACAAATATGACCTTGCATTCGCAGAACTCCATCTTCCCCCATAATAACCTGTTCGAAATCACCGTGCCTCACCATGTCCTTAAGGACAAGTAAATGAGGATCATCATACTTCCGCTCTCTGATGCGCTCATATAATGAATACCGAGTGACTGTGCAAGCTATAACTCGACTGGGTTCTGAAACATCTAACCTTACAAACTGATTAGCCAAAGTCTGAACATTTGCAGCTAACTAATGTTCTCTCACCCATCGGAATATATGCAAGACTGCCCATACTCACAGCCTTTCTACTCAAAGCATCAGCCACTACATTGGCCTTTTCGGGGTGATACAAAATAGTGATATCATAGTCCTTCAACAGCTCCAACCATCTTCTTTGCCTCAAATTGAGATCCTTTTGTTTGAACAGATATTGTAAGCTACAATGATCAGTAAATACTTTACACAAGACACCATACAGCTAATGCCTCCAAATATTTAGTGCATGAACAATGGCTACCAATTCTAAGTCATGAACAGGATAACTCTTCTCGTGAACTTTCAACTGCCGCGACGCATATGCAATCACCCTGCCATCTTGCATCACTATTGCACCAAGCCCAATACGATATGTATCACAATACACCGTATAAGATCCTGAACCTGTGGGTAATACCAACACTGGCGCTGTAGTCAAAGCAGGCTTGAGTTTCTGAAAGCTCAACCCACACTCGTCTGACCATCCGAATGGAACACCTTTCTAGGTTAGTCTGGCCAATGGCGTGCTATAGATGAATAACCTGCCAAAACCAGGAAACTCCGGATCTCTATAACTAAAGTAGGTCTAGGCCAATTCTGAACAGCCTCAATCTTCTTAGGTTCCACCTTTACGCCTTCTACCAATACAACATGCCCCCAAAAGGCAACTGAGTTTAACCAAAACTCGCATTTTGAAATTTTAGCATATAAATAATTGTTTTTCAAAGTCTTGAGCACACTCCGAAGATGCTGCCCATGCTCCTCTCGACTGCTGGAGTAAATCAAGATATCATCAATGAACACAACTACAAAGGAATCCAAATAAGGCTTGAACACCCGATTCATCAAATCCATAAATGCTGATGGGGCATTTGTCAACCCAAATGACATCACTAGGAGTTCGTAATGCCCATACCGAGTGCGAAAAGCTTTATTAGGGACATCAGATGCCCTACTCTTCAACTGATGGTAACCAGACCTCAAGTCGATATTTAAAAACACCTTGGCACCCTGAAGCGGATCAAATAAGTCATCAATTCTTGGCAACAAATATTTGTTTTTGATAGTGGACTTGTTCAATTGTTGATAATCTATACACATCCGCATAGAGCCATCCTTCTTCTTTGCAAATAACACTAGTGCACCCCAGGGCGAGAGACTGCGTCTAATGAATCCTTGATCAAGCAAGTCTTATAACTGCTCCTCCAATTCTTTGAACTCTGGCGGGGCCATACGGTATAGTGGGATAGAAATGGGCCGAGTGCCTGGAGCTAAATCAATACAAAAGTCAATAACACTGTCGGGTGGCATCCCCTGCAAATCTGCAGGAAATACTTCTAGAAATTCACGAACAACTGGTACTGAGTCCATAAAAGGAACACTCGCATTGGGATCGCAAATATAAGCCAAATAGGCTAGACACCCTTTCTCGATCATATGCCGAGCCTTCATATAAGAAGTAACCCTACTGGTAGAATGACCAAGAGTTCCTTTCCACTCTAACCGAGGTAACCCCTACATGGCTAGGGTCACTGTCTTGGCATGACAATTCAATATAGCATGATAAGGTGACAGCCAATCCATACCCAAGATGACATCAAAATCTACCATATCAAGAAGTAGAAGATCCACACTAGTCTCAAGACTACCAATAGTAACCATACACGAACGATAGACATGGTTTACTATAATAGAGTCTTCCACCAGTGTAGATACACATACAGAAGCACTCAGAGAATCATACGGCACAACCAAATATGAAGCAAAATAGGAGGACACATAGGAATAAGTAGATCCTGGATCAAATAGAACCGAAGCATCTCTATGGAAAACTAGAATAATACCTATGATCACACCATCAGATGACTCGGCCTCAGGCCTAGATGGAAAAGCATAAAATCGGGGCTGGGGCCCCACCACTCTGAACTGCGTCTTTGGGACGGCCTCTAACTGGCTGACCTCCACCTCTAGCGGCATGACCTCCACCTCTAGCTTCTTGACCCCTACCTCTAGCTCGCTGAGCAAGCGGTGAAGCAACCGCTACCGGTATAATGGTAGAAGAATCCTGTGGAGATCTGTTACTCGACAACCTAGGGCAATACCTTCTTATGTGACCAATGTTCCCACACTCATAACACCCATCATGATATCGTGGCTGCTGAAGCTGAAGCTGACCCGAACGGGCCGGATAACTGTTGTAGTGACTCTGGAGTGGTGGTGCACTGATAGGAGCTGAATATGCACTAAATGTTGACTGCCTAGAGTAAGGCATAATATGACCGTGACTCCCTGAAGCAACAGGAGATGCTTGAAGTGCTGAATGAAACGGTCTGGGAGAATGACCTCTACCAAAATTACCCCTGGCTCCAGACG
This sequence comes from Nicotiana otophora, assembly GCA_000715115.1. Taxonomy (NCBI): domain Eukaryota; kingdom Viridiplantae; phylum Streptophyta; class Magnoliopsida; order Solanales; family Solanaceae; genus Nicotiana; species Nicotiana otophora. The sequence goes on along the minus strand of AWOL01S0012762.1, from coordinate 234,865 downwards.
AGGCACCACTGAAACCAATAAACTGACGAGGCCTCTTATCAGACCTCTGCCCTCTCTCCTGTGCAAGAACCATCTCGATCCTCCTCGCGACATTAGCAGCCGCCTGAAAGGAAATCTCACTACCGGTTTCCTTGGCCATCTGAAGCCTGATAGGGTGAGTGAGTCCCTCAATAAACCATCTCACTCTCTCTCCCTCAGTAAGTAGTAAAAGGAGAGCATGGTGGGCTAAATCCATAAAGCGTGACTCATATACAAAGTAACAGTCATACTGCCCTGCTGTAGATGCTCAAATTCCTTGCGGTAATCATCTCTCAGTGTGATAGGAAGGAACTTCTCCAAAAATAGCTTCGAGAACTGCTCCCAAGTAAGTGCAGGCGATCCAACTGGCCTGGTCAATGTATAATCTCTCCACCACCTCTTGGCGGAATCCGTCATCTGAAATACAGCAAAATCAACCCCATTGGTCTCAACTATACCCATGTTCCGTGGCACCTCATGGCAGCGGTCAAGATAATCCAATGGGTCCTCTGAAGGTGTACCACTGAAGTGAACTGGAAAGACCTTAGTAAGCTTATCCAGTCTCAGTAAGGCCTTAAAAGACACGGCAGCCCTATCACCGGCCCGTGCCGCAACTACTGGCTGAACTACCCCAACTGGCGGGACTGTTGGAGCCTGATTCTGGGGAGCCATCTGTTCCGGAGCTGGAGTAGTGGGAGTTTGTGCTCCTCCCCCAGCCTGTGAAACGGCTGGTGCCACGGAAATGTACCATTTTGGGCCACACCCTCTATTAGGCTCACCAAACGGACTAGAGCGTCCTGAAGTACTGGAGTAGCTATGAACCCTTCCGAAACCTGAAATGGTCGAATCTGAACTGGAACCTCATCCTGAAGATCCACCTGAGGTTCTACAACAGGTGTTGCTGCTCGAGCTCTAGACTGAGCTCTACCTCTGCCTCGGCCTGTAGCACGGCCTCGGCCTCGACCTCTTCCCCTGGCCATAGTTTCCACCGGGGCTCTGGTCCCTGTCCGTCGGTAGATGTATTACGTGTTCTCGCCCAATATAGACTTTTAAATAAGTTTGTTGCGGCGAGCAACCCGATCCCCCAATATAGACTTTTAAATAAGTCTATTGCGGCGTGCAACCTGATCCCCCAATATATTTACTTTCATTTCCATTGCGGCGTGCAACCCGATCCCCCAATATATTTTAACAACTCATAAATGTAATAGAAATTACTCCAATAAATACCACGTTCAATGAGAAACTATTAAGCATTAAGGCACACAATACTTATAATTTATTTATGAACAATTAATGACAATTAGCAATTAATAATGGAAATCATGAAGAAAATAAGCAGTTTAATATTTAGTATGCTACATGTCAAATAGCAATTAAGATACATAAGTCAAATAAGCATGTGACAATTATTAGGAATTCTAGAATTAATATTTTATATGGAATATGAGTGAAACAATTAATATAATAATTAATTCATGATTTAAAATGATTTTTGATTTTGCAAGTAATTATGCAAACAATTAATTTGATGACATATAGACACTCGTCACCTTGCCTATACATCATACACATGCATCTAACATAACAAATAATTTAAGGGTTCTATTCCCTCAAGTCAAGGTTAACCACGACACTTACCTCACTTTTCAACCAAATTTCAAGAATCCAATAAATCTTTGCCTCGCGAATTCGTGTCCAAAATCCTCAAATCTAGTCATAAACAATTCAATATACTCAATACAAATTGTAGGAATTAATTCCATATGAATTATAAATTTTCCGGATAAAAATCCAAAATTCATTTTAAAAATCAACAGTGGGACCCACGTCTCGAATCTCGGAAAAACTTATAAAATTTGAATACCCGTTATGATACGAGTTCAACCATACAAAACTTATCGAATTCCGACATCGGATTGTCATTCAAATCATCATTTTACATTTTTTGAAGATTTTATAAAAATCTGATTTTTCTTCCATAAATTCACGAATTCATGATGTAAATGAGTATGGAATTATGAAATATAATCAATATAGAATAACAAACACTTACCCCCAATGTTTTCCCGTGAATATCGCCCAACAAGCTTCTTACCCGAGCTCAAAATTGAAAATGGTGGAAAATGGGACGAAATCCCATTTCCAGAACTTAAATTCTGTTTGCCCAGATTTTTACTCATCGCGATCACATACATTCACGCGATAGCGAAGAACAATTTTTCTACTGCCCAAATTAACTCTACGCGATCGCAACCCTCATCACGCGCTCATGAGTCACAAACTCCCAGAGCTACGCGATCGCATCCCTCTACACGCGATCACGTAGAACAAAACTCAGCAGCCCCCCAGTTAACCCTACGCGATCGCGGATATCCCCACGTGATCGCATAAACTCCAATTCCCAACTAATCCTATGCGATTGCAGACACATTCACACGATCGCGTAGATGGAAAACAGAATCAGATATCAGAAAATGCCAGCAGCTGTTCAAGTCCAAATGTTTTATCCGTTAACCATTTGAAACTCATCCGTGCCCTCGTGGCTCCAAACTAAACATGCACACAAGTCCAAAAACCTCATACGAACGCGCTCGCGCGATCAAAACACCAATTTACACTACAATTACGAATCGGACACCAAATCAAATGAAATTTTTAAGAAAACTTTAAAACTTCTATTTTCACAACCGAATGTCCGAATCACGTCAAATCAACTCCATTTCTCACCAAATTCGACAGACAAGTCATAAATAATATAACAGACCTATAAAAATTTCAGAATTCAAATCTGACCCCGATATCAGTAAAAGTCAATTTGTAGTGAAACTTTAAAATCTTTAAGCCTTTAGGCTTCTAGTTTTTTCCAACTGACGATAATTCAAGTTAGGGACCTCCAAATTAAATTTCGGGCATACGATCAAGTCCCAAATCACGATACAAACCTACTGAAACTATCAAAATACTGATCCGAGTCCGTTTGCTAAAAATGTTGACCAAAGTCAACTAGTTGAGTTTTAAGGCCCTATTTCACCTTTTAATTAATTTTTTATATAAAACTTTCCAAAACATTATACGGGATGTGCCGCAAGTCGAGGAATGATAAAATAGTACTTTTCGAAGTCTTAGATTACATAAATAATTATTAAATTTAAAGATGACCTTTTGGGTCATCACACATATTCTTCAACGAATTTATTTACTAATAGGATTCATATTATTCACATGCTTATAAGACGTTTTTAATATCATATCACAAAATTCGTATTAGATTATTTATGGGGTTAGCAAGAAAAAAGTGTGGGAGCTAAATTTAAGGAAAAACAGAAAATCAGTACCAAGGAGTTATATAAGTTTCGGTATATTTTGTACTTTCAGCATATTCTAGTGCTTCCTTCTCTATTTACGGTTGTGTTAAACCTGTGTCACTACATATTATACGTTGGCAATACTCTCGTGCTTCTATCTCTGTTGAAGGTGGGTTGGGTTGATTTGTTCTAAACTTTATGTATAAATATATATATTGGGTGTATGTGAACATTGACATGTACGTAAGTATATTTATTTTTGTAAGTTTTACGTGTAGAACTTTGAAAGAGACGATTGTTCGTGATATATTGAAAGACAATACACGGATAAATTAATATGAGAAAACATAGGGTTTTGCGCTCATGCTCTTATCTACTATCGTTATCAAGTTAGTCGTCTTTTTACCAATTTTAATATAATAATTTGAAATATATCTACTTTCAACTAATTTTATCTTTTAATTATGATAAAACTTTATTAATAAGATGGTTTCAATTATCTATTAATATTCTTTTATTTCAAGGAATTAATTATTACTGAACTTCATATATTAATAACAAGTAGTTTACACAATTAAAAGTGTATTACTTTTGGTACATGTTTAATATTTAGCACAAGATATCTCGTGCATCGCACGAACATAGAAACTAGTACTATATTAAAAGCACGAAGACCCTTAGCGAAATGTCGTTCGCCTTTTTTATCCTTTCAAATTAAAGTTTACACTGGACAAAATAGTCATTTTATTATTTTTATAATATTTAGAAATATTCATTTAATTAATTCCTTACTAACTAGGAATAGTCATTTAATTATTTTCCTAATATTTAGGACTTTGAAATCAATTAAAACTTTACTTATTAGTAAATGTTTTCTTATTTAATTATGAAGATTAATCCTACCCCAACTTTATATCTTAAACGTGCGTAAACATTATGAATCAGGTAGTTGTCACTTTTTTATTTTGGCATTTAACTTAAACATAGAGGGGTTTGGATTTGTACACTCTAATAAAGTGGTTAAAAATAATTAAATTTTAGAATTTATTATAATCATATATTTGTCAATATTTTTATCATGTATATACAAATAGATTTTACATTGAAAAAACTTTATAATTTAATGTCACGGCCCAAAATCCCACCACATGCGTTGTGATGGAACTTAGTCTCTAAGACTAGGTAAGCCAAGTACAATTACATTTCAAGCCTTTTTTTTTAATATGAATTAAATAGGTAATCAAAACCAATGACGAAAACAAATATGAAAATGTCACAACCCGGAATTTTCAGTGTCGGGACCGTGATGGCGCCTAATATTTCACTTTCTAGGCAAGCCAACGTTAGAGAATCATTAAACCAATCCTTATTCCATTCAGTGATTAACAACAAATTAGCTAAGATGAAATATAGTGAGTGCGGAATAATATCAAAATTTTATTAACTGCTACCACCCGGATCTGGAGTCGCAATTCACGAGCATTCTAAAATTCACTACAAGTAATAGTCTGAAAGAAATACAACTGTTTGGATGAAAGAAACAGTAAAACAGAAAAAAGACAGGCGGCGACTTCAAGGTTTGTGAACGCCGACAGATCTACCTTGAGTCTCCGAATAGCGGGTCCAACAGCAAAAATCTCGATCAACCCGAGCCAGTACCAAAATTTGCACAGAAAGTGCAAAGTGCAGTATCAAAACAACCAACCCTATGTACTGGTAAGTGTCGAGCCTAACCTCGATGAAATAGTGATGAGGCTAAGACAAGGAACCTACAAATCAACCTGTACAATTTAACAATGTATATACAAGTAACAACAATGAAAAGCTATACAGGTAATATCAGGAGGGGGAACATGCTGACGGAAGTACGAGATAAAGAACTACAACAAAATAATGATTGAAGCAACCAATATGCTATGAATCAATAGGAACATCGAATATAGTAAAGGAAAACAAATTTGCACGGCATCACCCATCATGCTTTTACTCTCAACCGCACCATAAAATCAATAGAAACGGCACGACATCACCTTTCGTGCATTAACTTTCATATCATGGCACGACATCACCCTTCGTGCATTAACACTCACAATATGGCACGACATAACCCTTCGTGCATTAATACTCACAATATGGCACGGCATCACCCTTCGTGCATTAACACTCACAATATGGCACGACATCACCCTTCGTGCATTAACACTCACAATATGGCACGACATCACCTTTCGTGTATTAACACTCTCCCTTACCATAATGCAATGAACAATTAACAACAGGGAGATAGAATAACAAATACAATCCTTACTTTAACATTTGGTTCCCTAATATCAACCTTAACTTCGGAGTCAATATACAATTATCACCGGAAGATCCATAAATATGATAAGAACAATCAACTTAACAACACTAGTCTAAACACGTAACAATTAGGCATGGGAAAAAGAGACAATATGAGAAAATGAGAGAAACAGGGAGAACAGGTAAATTGGCGGTGCATAAGTACTCGTCACCTCACATATACGCCACTCACATGAATTTCACATAGCAAATAGTCTGAGGTTCCTAATTTCCTCAAGTTAGGGTTAACCACGACACTTGCCTCGCTCCGAAGGCCACTCACTACTCAATCACAGCTTTTCCTCTAGAATCCACCTCCAAACCACTTGTATCTATTCACAAACGACTCAATAATATAAAATATTACTAAAGGAATCAATTACATTGCATAAATTTAGATTTTCCCAAACTTCATCCAAAAAGTCAAAAATCGACCCCGGGCCCGCTTGGTCAAAACCTGAGGTTCGGACCAAAATCCATTTACTCATTCACCCCCGAGCCCGGATATATAATTGGTTTTGGAATCCGGCCTCAAATTGAGGTCTAAATCCCCAAATTTCGAAATCCCTAGTTTCTACCCCAAACCCCCAATTCTACCATGAGAACTCTAGATTTTAGGTTGACAATTCATGAAATGTAATGGGTAATTGAAAGAAAATGGTTTAGAATCACTTACCAACACTTTGGGGAAGAAAATATCTCTTGCAAATCGCCTCTAGCCCGTTTGATTTTTGATAAGTTGAAGAAATGGCTTGAGTCCCGTTTTTGGGACTGTTTATGCACTGGGCGACAGTGTTCATTGCGTTTGCGAGGATACTGTCGCGTTCAAAACGCGAAGAGCAGAGTTGCAAATCTTACGCGTTCGGGAGTCCCCTTCGCATTCGCGAAGGCTACCCCCCTGGCCTTTGCATTCTCGAGACCTTGCTGGCATTCGCGATGAAGGAAATACTGACCCCTCCCCCAGGTCCCTAACACTATGCGTTCGCGACGAGCTGGTCGCGTTCGCGAAGGGTAAAGCCCCCATCGCTTCGCGTTTGTGACCAAGCCTTTGCATTCGCGAAGAGTAAAACGTCACCCTGACCAGTTTACCCTTCGCGTTCGTGAGAGTACCTTCGCGAACGCGAAGAAGAACACACCAGAACAGCTACTGCAGAAAAAATACCTAATTTTCCTAGTCCAAAACATCCTGTAGCCTATCCGAAACTCACCCGAGCCCTCGGGGCTCCAAACCAAACATGCAAATAAATCTAAAAGAATCATACAAACTTGCTCACGCGATCACATCTCCAAGATAACACCTAGAACTACGAATTTAGCACCAAATCCAATAAAAGTTTCAAAAAAGCTTTAAAATTCCTATTTTTACAACCGGACGTCTGAATCACGTCAAACCAACTTTGTTTCTCACCAAATTTCACAGATAAGTAATAAGTATTATATTTGACCTATACCAGGCTCCAAAACCAAAATACGAACTCGGTAACAACAAGGCCAAACATCAACCAATTCTTAAAAATCATTAAACTTTCAGACTTTTAATTTTCATCAAAAATTCATAACTCGAGCTAGAGACCTCCAAATTCGATTTCGGGCATATACCCAGCTCCCATATTTCGATACGGACCCATTGGAACCGTAAAAATTTTGATCCGAGCCCGTTTACAAAAAAGGGTTGACCGAAGTCAATTCAACTGAAGTTTTTAGGCAAAAATTCTTATTTTTATCAGTTTTTGTTTTTAACATATAAGCCTTCTGGGCCAATACCCGGACTGCGCATGCATATCAAGGAGGGTAAAAATAAGATTTTTAAGGCTTAAGAGTGCATAATCGAGTTCTAAAATATAAGACGACCTTTTTGGGTCACCACATTCTCAACCTCTAAAACAACCGTTCGTCCTCGAACGGACATAGAAAAGTACGTGATGTAATGACCCGATCGGTCGTTTTACTTTCTAGAACCCTGTTCCCCTAAATAAGACTTCTTGTACTTGCTTTTACTGATTTATGACTTGCGGGGATGGTTGGTTCGGGATTTGGAAGAGTCTAGGTTGGAATCGGAACCCTTGGTTCCTTAAGGTTGGCTTAAAAGGCCAAGTTTGACTTCCGCCAATATTTTGAGTAAACGACCTCAAAATCCGAATTTGACATTTCCAATAAGTTTGTATGATGATTTCGGAGTTGGGCGTATGTTCGGATTGGGTTTTGGATGACCCGGGAGCATTTTGGCGCCCAATAGTGAAAGTTGGTTCTTGAAGAACTTTGAAGTTCTTTAAATTTGGTTTGGAGCGGGTTTTGGTGTTAACGAGGTCCAAATGGAAATCCGAGATAGGGAATAGTTCCGTAATGTTATTTAAGACTTGCACGCAAATTTGGTGTCATTCCGAGTAGTGTAAGCACGTTTCGGCGCATTGGAAGTAAATTGAAGAGCTTGAAGTTCTTAAGTTCGATTCAATTGGTTTTAGGGTGTGATTCTTAGTTTTAATGTTGTTTTGGGCGTTCCGAGAGTTCGAGCGAATCCGTTTTCTGATTTCAAACTTGTTGGTATATTCGAACGGGGCTCCGGGGGACCCCGAGTGTCAATCGGTCGAGGCTCGGACCAAGTTGGAATTTGTAAGCCAAAATTGAAGCTGCAACTGCTATCATAATCGCACTTGCACTTAGCCAGCCGTAGGTGTGAGCCCCATGATTGTAGATGCGTCCCAGTATAGGCTGCGTAGACATCGCAGAAGCAGAGGAAGGACCGCAGCTGCGAAAGCGCAGGTACGAAGGCTGGCATCGCAGGAGCGGGCAGTGTCACAGATGCGCGTCGTTTGTCGGTGATGCGTGGGCGCATGTGGATTCACCTGGGCATAGAAGCAAGATGAGCCAGCCTGGCTTTGGTCCACACCTGCGCGAGTTTGTCTGCAGAAGCGGAATCGCAGGTGCGCTAATTGAACCGCACGTGCGAAAATCGCTGAAGGGTAGTGATGTTTTAAATCGGGGTTTGAGCACTTTTGCTCACTTCTTACTCTTCTTGGGGGCGATTTTGGAGCTGGTTAGAGAGGGGATTTCCAGCAACTAGTTGAGGCAAGTAATTCCTATCAAATGTGAGTTAATAACATGGTTTATGGGTAGGTTATAACATGTAAATTAGTGAAAATTATGAGTTTAGATGAAAACCTAGGTTTTTGATAAAAATGAGATTTAACCACGAAATTCGTTATGAAATTTAGTAAAAACCATATATTTATTTTCCTAAGGTTATGGGTAACACTTTCTTTAAACATTTCCGGAATTTGGGCATGCGGGCTTGGGGGTGAATTTTAAAAATCCTGCAATTTAGGTTGGGTAATCATTTAAATGGTGGAATTATGAACTCTTCAGCACATATTGATTAGTTTGTGTAATGTTTGACTAGCTTCGAGTCGTTTGTCGTAAAATTTGGAAGTTTGAGCGTGTTCTTGAATTGGGAAGTAGACTTTGAGGTACGGTAAGTCTCCTTTCTAACCTTGTAAGAGGGAACTAACCCCATAGGTGAATTAAATAAATATTTGTACCTAATTGTGGGGGCTACGTATGTACGATGTGACGAGAGTCCGTACATAGCCACTATTATGCTATTGTCTGGGTAGTTTAGGACACGTATCATGCAACACTTGGAATATTTGTGCCTTTACTTGCTGATATAATCAATTGTTTATATACTCATACTACACTTTTGTACTTAATTGTACAGGATCTGAGGCTGGTGCATCTAGTTACCCACCCGGTGTGCATACTTGATCTTGGACCAAGACTTCACGGTGAGCTCCCTTCTGAGCCGTTCAGCAGCATGCCGGAGTTTCTCTTTTGTTTTTATCTATCTATTTATTTCAGATAGTAGGATAGTCATATTTTGTATATTCTACTAGTTTCCCATACACTTGTGACACCAGATCTTGACACGTATTAGTAGACTGATTTTTGTGTTGTAATTCAATAGTTATAACTGCTTTTATCTGTTTCCATTTGTTTGCCTTAAAAATCATTTATTTACCAAATGTTTTAAAATAAGTAAAGCTAAATGGGAAATCACTAAGTTGTTCACTGTTGGCTTGTCCAGCAACGATGTTGGACGCCATCACGGCCTGACATGGAGTTGGGTCGTGACAACATGGTATCAGAGCACTAGGTTCACGTAGGTCTCAAAAGTTATGGGCAGGCCTAGTAGATTCTTGTGGATCAGTGCGGAGATGTCCGTACTTATCTTTGAGAGGCTATGAGGTGTTAGGAAACTACTCAGTATTCATCTCTAATCGTGCAATTGATGGTATACTAAATTCCCTTCTTCTATTCTCTCACGGATGGTGAATACGTGCACGACGGATGTTCCAGACCCGGCAGGAGCTGCTCCCCCCGTTGCTAGAGGAACAGGACGAGGGAGGGCACCAACCCGAGGTAGGGGATAAGGGCATCCCAGAGCTGCCACAGTAGCACCACCATCGCATCCAGTGAAGGATCCTATTATTGAGGAGCAGGGTGAGGCGCCCGTAGCAGAGCCAACCCTAGTAGATTTCATGACAGCACCGACAACACCCGGCTTTCAGGAGGTCATGGGTCGTATGCAACGGTTCATGGATTCTATGACCCAGGCTAGTTTATTTCTAGCAGACCCAGCCACATCTCAAGTGGGAGGGGGAGCACAGACCCCTACTATCCAGGCTCCCGAGCATGCAGCTGCAGTGTATCAGACTTTGGGTACATCACCCACGGACATGGACCAACCAGTTGCAGTAGTGGTACCTGAGCCTAAACCGATTGCGGCCGGCAATCCGCAGAAGATACTGGGCAGGTGGACTAGGTTACACCCTCTTATCTTCGGAGGCGATCGTCATGAGGATGCCCAGGATTTCATTGATAGGTGTAGGGACAGACTGCACAACATGAGGATACTAGAGTCTCATGGGGTTGACTTCACTACTTTCCAGTTGGAGGGCATGGCATGTAGATGGTGGCAGTCTTATCTTCTTGGCAAGCCAGCGGGTTTTCCTCCCATGACGTGGAGCCAGCTCACACAGCCTTTCCTTGATAGGTATATTCCACCCTCGAAGAGGGAAGAGTTGCGGTATCAGTTTGAGCAGCTTCAGCAGGGTCAGATTTCAATGACCCACTACGAGGCGAGGATTTTTGAGTTATCTCGCCATGCACTTGTGATACTTCCTACGCACACAAAGAGAGTGCGGAGGTTTATTGCGGGGTTGCACTCTGGTATTAGGGCCAATATGGCCCGAGAGGTTGAGATGGGGACTTCTTATCAGCTGGTAGTGGAGATTACTTGAAGGATTGAGGGCTACCGTCAGAGAGGAAGAGACCAGACGCAACAGGACAAGAGGGCTCGTTTCTGTTGAGTGTTTAGAGGTGCTAGGGGCAGAGGTCATTTTGGGAGAGGTCAACCTAGCAGGCCCCCATATTCATCACCACCACCTCCTCGAGGTGCTCCAGCTTGCCCCTATTTTAGCGCCACACCATAGAGTTCTTACCGCCATCAAGGGTTCTTCCCATGGGTACTCAGGTCACCAGGGTTCTTCCAGCTTCTGTTTTAGTGCCATGCCGGAGAGTTCATACCGCCCACCGGCTATTCAGGCTTCTTCTAGTGGGTCGACAAGCCATCAGGGTCAGACATCAGGCAGCAGATCACCACACCGAGCGGCTGTTTCAGGTGCAGAGATCTCGGTCATATGAGGAGATTCTGCACCAGGCTTCAGGGCAAGGCAGTGTAGCAGGGCCAACAGCCCATGATTTCAGCACCGGTTGTACTGCCGCCCAGAGGTGGAGGGCAGGCCGGTAGGGGCCGTCCTAGAGGAGGAGGCCAGGCAGCTACTATTCAGTCAAGCGGGGGCCAGCCCGCCGATGCTCCAGCTAGATTCTATACTTTTTCGGCCAGACCAGATGCATTGGCCTTAGATGCCATCACAGGTATCATTTCTATATGCGGTAGGGATGCTTCGGTATTATTTGATCCAGGGTCTACCTATTCATATGTGTCATCTATGTTCGCTCATTTTTGGATATTCCTCGTGAGTCCTTGGGTACTCCTGTTAATGTGTCCACTCCTGTGGGCGATGCTATGGTTGTGGACCGAATCTACCGGTCCTGTGTGGTCACGTTCTGTGGTTACGAGACTAGAGCGGACCTTCTGTTGCTTGATATGATAGACTTTGAGGTCATCCTGGGCATGGACTGGTTATCCCCATAACACACCGTCCTTGATTGTCATGCCAAGACTATTACCTTAGCGATGCCAGAATTATCGAGATTGGAGTGAAAGGGTTCCTCGGTTAGTACAGCTAGTCGGGTCATCTCTTTTCTGAAGGCTCGACATATGGTCGATAAGGGTTATTTGGCTTATCTAGCTTATGTTCGGGACACCACCGTAGAGCCTCCGACATTTGATTCAGTGCTAGTAGTCTGGGAGTTTGTCGATGTGTTCCCTTCTGACCTTCTAGGCATGCCGCCAGATCATGATATTGATTTCTGTATTGATTTGGCTCCAGGCACCCAGCCTATATCTATCCCATCGTACCGTATGGCTCCGAAACAATTGAAGAAGTTGAAGGAGCAGGTAGAGGAGTTGTTAGCAAAGGGGTTTGTGAGACCAAGTGTATGACCTTGGGGTGCACCAGTGTTATTTGTGAAAAAGAAAGATGGGACTATGCGGATGTGCATTGATTACCGCCAGTTGAGCAAGGTTACCATTAAGAACAAGTGCCTACTACCGTGTATCGATGATTTGTTTGACCAGTTGCAGGGTACTAGGGTGTTTTCTAAGATCGACTTGATATCAGGGTACCATCAGTTGAAGATCCAGGACTCAGATGTTCCGAAGACGGCCTTCCGTACTAGATATGGCCATTTTGAGTGTCTATTGATGTCCTTCAGCTTGACTAATGCCCCAGTGGCGTTTATGGATCTGATGAACCGGGTGTTCGGGCCTTATATTGATTCCTTTGTTATTGTCTTCATTGATGACATCTTGATTTACTCACGTAGCCTGAGGGAGCACGAACAGCATTTGAGAGTGGTACTTCAGATATTTGAGAGTGTGTGGCATTCTTGGGGCATGTTGTATCAGGACAGGATATTAAAGTGGATCCCAAAAAGATTGAGGCAGTTCAAAGTTGGCCTCGTCCCACTTCGACGACTGAGATCAGGAGTTTCTTGGGGTTAGCAGGCTATTATCGCCAGTTTGTGGAGGGCTTTTCATACATTGCATAACTTTTGACTAGATTGACCCAAAAGGGTGCCCCGTTTCATTGATCCGATGATATTGAGGCGGGCTTTCAGAAGCTCAAGACAGCCTTGACTACAACACCAGTTTTAATATTGCCTTCTAGTTCGGGGATGTATACTATGTATTGCAATGCTTCACGCGTTGGCTTGGGTTGTGTAATAATGCAGGAGGGGCGAGTTATTGCATACGCTTCACGTCAGCTGAAGCCCCATGAGAAGAATTATCATGTGCACGATTTGGAGTTAGCCGCGATTGTTCATGCTCTTAAGATATGGAGGCATTATTTGTATGGGGTGTTATGTGAGGTTTATACTGATCATCGCAGCTTACAGCAATTGTTCAAGCAAAGGGAACTAAATTGGAGGCAGCGTAGATGGCTCGAGTTACTGAAGGATTATGATATCACCATTCTTTATCATCTGGGCAAGGCAACTGTGGTCACGGATGCCTTAAGCAGTAAGGAAGAGAGTATGGGTAGCTTGGCATTTATTTCAGCGGAGGAGAGGCCACTAGCTTTGGACATTAAGTCCTTGGCTAACAGACTTGTGAGGTTGGATATTTCAGAGCTCAGCCGAGTTCTTGCATGTGTTGTTGCTCAGTCTTCATTATTGGGCCAGATCAAGGCCCGACAGTTTGATGATCTGCACTTGGCAGTTGTTAGAGAGACGGTACTACAGGGTGGTTCCAAGGAGGTTTCTATTGGCAATGATGGTGTTCTGCGACTCCAGGGCCGTCTATGTGTTCATAATGTTGATGGCTTGAGGGAGAGGATTCTAGAGTAGGTACACAGTTCTCAGCATTCTATTCATCGAGGTGCTACGAAGATGTACCATGACTTGAGATAGCACTATTGGTGGCAGCAGATGAAGAAATACATAGTGAAGTATGTAGCTAGGTACCTAAATTGCCAGCAGGTCAAGTATGAGCACCAAAGGCCAGGTGGCCTACTTCAGCAGATGACTATACCTGAGTGGAAATGGGAGCACATCACTATGGACTTCGTAGTTGAATTGCCGTGGACCTTGCGGAAGTTGGATGCAGTTTGGGTCATTGTCGACAGATTGACCAAGTCGGCACACTTCATTCCGGTTGTGACTACATATACCTCAAAGAAGTTGGCCCAGATTTATATTCGGGAGATAGTTCAGTTGCACAGTGTGCCTATTTCCATCATATCAGTTAAGGCCCTCAATTCACTTCAGATTTTTGGAGAGCTGTACAGAGTGAGTTGGGGACCCGTGTAGAGCTCAGCACAACATTTCATCCACAGACCGACGGGCAATCAGAGCGGACAGTTCAAATATTGGAAGACATGCTGAGAACATGTGTGATTGACATTGGGGGACAATGGGATCAGTTTTTGCCTTTGGCTGAGTTTGCTTACAACAACAGTTATCAGTCCAGCATCGAGATAGCCCCATTTGAGTCTTTATATGGTCGGCGCTGTGGTGAAGGATGCCTTGGAAAAGGTAAAGTTGATTCATGAGCGACTTCGCACAGCGCAGTCCAGATAAAAGACTTGCGCGGATCAGAAGGCGCGTGATGTATCATTTATGGTAGGCGAGAAGGTTCTCTTGAAAGTCTCGCCGCTGAAGGGTATTATGAGATTCAGAAAGAAGGGCAAGTTGAGCCCAAGGTTTATCGGTCCATTTGAGGTGTTGAGGCGAGTTGGGGAGGTTGCTTATGAGCTTGCTTTACCTCCCAACCTATCAGGGGTTCATTCAGTTTTTCACATGTCTATGCTCCGGAGATATCATGCCGACCTGTCGCATGTGTTACACTTCAACACTATTCAGCTAGATAAGAGCTTGGGTTATGAGGAGGAGCTAATTGCCATTGTTTCTAGACAGGATCTCCACTTGAGATACAAGAGGATTTCCGCGGTAAAGGTTTAGTGGAGGGGCCAACCAGTCAATGAGGCGACCTGGGAGTCCGAGGAGGACATGCGGAGCAGATATCCACACTTATTCAGCACTTCAGGTATGCATCTAAACCCGTTCAAGGATGAACGTTTCTTTAAGAGGTGGAGAATGTAACGAACCTACCGGTCATTTTACTTTCTAGAACCCTGTTCCCCTAAATAAGACTCCCCGTACTTGCTTTTACTGATTTATGACTTTTGGGGATGGTTGGTTCGGGATTTGGAAGAGTCTGGGTTGGAATTAGAAACCTTGGTTCCTAGTTACACCCCACATTTTCGTACATAAAAGTATGCCATAAGTAAAGCGATATATGCTCGAAAATGAGATGTTATATCCCGCATTTTCGAATGTTGAAGTTTCGTCATAAGTTGATCGACGCACACTCGGGAATGGGGTTATTTTGAGGTTATAAGCATTTATGCTATTTCAAAACAAGTGATAAGTAAATTTGTGAAGATGAGAGGCTAAGCAAATCGAAGAAAATGAGTTCCGTCGAAGTTTGGCAATTTGGGGATAAAATACAGTACAAGCTATAATACCTGGTATTTATGGACTAGTTCCATACAAGGTACCACATGACCATGATAGTAAGGTGTATAAAGTATGTTAAAAGTGAGTGGTATTATAAGTAATTTGAGATAATTCTTAATTATGTGGGTAATTGGTTAATTATTGGTTAGTGAAAGATTATTAAGTTAATCAAGAGATTAGTGGTTAATTAAAGAAAATTTTGGATAAGCTTGAGCTACCTAACGTGGCAGCCCAAACAATGACTCGTTAGTCATTTAAAATAAGTGTCACATTAAGGAATTTGGTGGCCAAATCATTCCTAAAGTGGGGCCCACATCATAAGACTTCTTAAAACTTAAGAAGTCATTCAACAATAACGTTAATCTTCAAAATTCAACTCACTTATAAGATTTCTCTATCGTGGTAGCATGGGAACTTTAGCATCTTCAACAAAATTAACATGATTTCATGGCAATTCAACGAGATTTCTTAGCATCTTAAGTAACGTGAGATTTTGCGATTCCAAGGGAGTACGGTACAACCTTTCTCAAGAATATCGTATGGATTTTCCCCTACTCTAGGTATGTTAAGGCTAAGCCCTTCCTTTATTTTAGCATGATCACGTAACTACATGCGTTTGATAACGAGACATAAAGAGAAATTCATATTCCGGAATTTATATATATTTTCCTAGTCTCGTAAGTTACAATATTTTCCTTATCGGGACTTCATATTCAATTTAGTATTGTCTTGTTCTAGTCAAGAGAGCATAGAGCCTATATATGAATTATTACAATATTTTCATTACCATCGAGCTATAATCGATGGGCAAGCCCCTATTGGGCAACCTCTGATCAGGTGGTAAGTTATATACCGAGCCTACTGTTGCCGAGTGCCTACGAGCGATCCTACTACGGCAGAGCATATATATACATATACTGAGCCTTATAAAGCTGGACAACTATTTTACCTACTATATTGAGAGAGTTGAATCAGTATCAGCAGGTAAGCATATCTTCAGATTATCTTTGACTTCTAGTTACTTTCAGCTATTATATTATCAGTTCAGTTTCAACTTTCAATACATTGCCTTACATACTCAGTAAATTATTTTGTACTGACGTCCATTTTTTGGGGGCGCTGCATTTCATGCGTGCAGGTTCAGATAGATAGAATATTAGACCTCCTCATTAGGTGTTTCCCGAGTTCAGCTTGATCGGTAAGCTCCATAACCTTCGGAGTTGCCGGGTCTAGAGCTTTATGTATATCTTTCATATATTTATATATATATATATATGTTATGAGTAGGTCGGGCCCCTATTCCAATCACAATATATCCATCAGTAGAGGCTTGTAGACATATCTTGTCAGTTAGTGTAGTATGTTGGGCTTATAGGCCTTTTATGTATATTCTATTGGTTTGCCAGCCATAGTAGTTATGACGTCCTTGTCGGCCTAGCTTTATATTGATGTTTAGTCAGCATTCAATTGTCTTGCAATGAGTCCTACGGCCAAAGTATGACATTATATGTTTAGAGTCCCTTAGTCACAAGTTGGTACGCAAGGATAGGTAAGGCACCAGGTGCCGGTCTCGCCCCCCAGGTTCGGGGCGTGACAAAAGTGGTATCAGAGCAGTTCTGTCCTAGGTAGTCTACAAGCCGTGTCTAGTAGAGTCTTGTTTATGGGTGTGTCATGCACCATACTTATAAGCAGGAGGCTACATGGCATTTAGGACTGTCACTCTTTCTTCTTATTCTAGATCGTGTGGCAGAGCTCACTTATAAGAATTCAGATTCCTAAATTCTATTATATTCGTAATACAATGATATCGACATTTAGAAAGACGGTTGGTAAGGGATTGAATATGGCTGTGGAAGAATGGAGTTAGAGGGACTCGATTTTGCACCATGCTTATGATGAGTAAATGTAAGGTCTCCAGCAGAACAGGTGGATACTAAGACGTGTAAGCTTCTTGATAAGGATCCCTAAGGCAAGAATATCTATCCAGTCTTACGGTAACAAGTAATAAGAGATTTAGAAGCTAGATACAAGCTTCAATAAGTAAAAGAAGCAAGGTGAAGAAGGGTACGAGGCACCCAGTTAATGAAGATTATCAGTATTTGCTTGACAAAATATGGTTTAAGAGAAGGACGGGATATCAGGATCCCGTTGGGGTTAGAGTAACCCAAAATGATGGATGGGTTGTTTGCGTTTGACATTTTTGAGGGATATTGCAAATGTACTCATGGATCTCCTTGTGAGACGCTTAGATGGTACAGTCTAGAATAGTACAGCTAGATATGAATACTAGAATATTCAAAGACCGGCACTGGAATCTTGGAAGGAATAATATTACTTTAGTATGGCTCCCGTTCCTAGTAGAGAAAGAATGTTAGGTAACCCGAAGAGCCAATGGATGGAGCAAGGGGCGCTAAAAGCAAAAGAATATCTTGTTCGAGTTTCTAGAATAAAGTGATAGACATAAATGTTAGCGGGAAATAAGAAGAGAATTAATGAAGCATTATGAGTAAGATATGATACATTGATGACAACGGTAGATCAAAAAGATGACAGTATTACAGAATCTATAGCCAAGTGAGGGAATAGACGAGAGGTGACAGCCCTTAAGACAACAAAAAAGTATAGGCCATACAATCATATCCTCATTTTAAGAAATAAGTTCGTGACTCCAACGCGACTACCAGAAAGGAGAGTTAAACCCCAGAGTAATAGAAATCAGTATGGGCTGGTGAACAAGATAAATCAAACATGAATTAGGGGCTAAGTGATTTGATAATAGTCAACGTCATGAGAATTTCAAATTTGCGTTCCGGCGATAATAGAATGAATAAGAGAAGAAGATTCATAAGGAATTCAGAAAATGGTCGTTCAGGAAGACGCTTTCCTAAAGCAAGCAATGCGAGCAAAGTTAAGCTTAAAGGACTATGTGTACCAGTTACACTAAGTGTCACCCTCGTGAGTAAGGAATTTTGTTATCCTTGGTATAGAAAGATTAACGCAAGGCGAGTAAGGGTCATCGATAATGCAAAAAGACGCCAAAGATGAAGAGATAAAACATCTATAGGTAGGTCGTCGTAGCTCCAACACTTAGTACTCCCCTAAAGGAGGGAATATGGTGTGATATGGCATTAAGTCAGAATTAAGAGGTTCTAGTAATTATGGAATAGTAAAGGAAAAATGGGATGAAAAAATGAAAAAGGGATGAGATTGCTCTTATTCAAAGCCTACATATATGCTACAATTCCAGAACATTATGCAAAAATGACGTCAAGGATAAGAAGAAAGGGTTCCTGCCCGAGATGTCATTGATAGATAAGGAGCCAGTGCGAGAGGAAAGTTAAGACAAAGGAAATAATTCAAGAAAGATTACGCGGAATATTGATATGAGGATGGGCCAACAAATAGTTAGCAGTTGATTCATGAAGAGCCTAGTTATGGCTAGACAAGAGGATACAGACAAATCAACAGATCGTAAACATAGGGAACCCCAACATGGAAAATTCAGCCTTACAGTTATGACATCGTGATCCTTGAGCAATATTCAAATAGGAGTTGGGTAGTTAAAAGGTACAGTATAAGTGTTACGGAAATAAAAGAGAGTGACACTGGGAAACAGTCAAAATTTAAGTTCAGAAGCAACCCTACGAGCACAAGGGCATGAAGGTAAGTAAGGATAACTACAAGTAAGAAAAAAACATCAAAACTTATGTCGGGTAAACAATGTAATAAGCTCGCGGCCTTGCAAGAGTTAGAGGGTCCTCCCTAGGTACTACAATGAAAGATTAGCTGAGGAAATAAGGAAGAAGGCTTCAACCTAAGCATAGTAACTTGAAAAAGGAATGGTCATGTAAAAACAGTCTCACTACAAAATCGTACGCACTCCAAAATAAAGTGGCACCTACCATGGCTAATGAACGGGGAGTAAAACCAAAAGTAATATTCGATACCATATGAGTTGCACAAAAATTTTGGCATGTGTGGGAACTAGGATAAGATAAGTATGCACGCAACAAGGGGGAAAAAAGATCAGGAAAAGTAATTGCTTACGTTTGAAGAAAGCTGAGATGGAACAAAATTAATTATTCGATCAATGATCCAGAGTTAGTTACGAACACATTTGAGATTTCGGAGTATTATCCATGCAGCATATAAGTTGACAATCATACAGCCGTAGAAGACTCCTGTATAAATTAAAAGAAAGAATTGAGCCCAGGGCATAGATAAAGGATTGAATTGTTAGAAGATTGTATCATGGATATTCCATAATGCCCATAAACGCTAAAGTAATAACTAATACTAGGAGTTGCAGATCGAAAGATAGCTTAAGTCTATATGAAGGCTGATCAGAAGGAAGAAGAAACTAAAGAGTTACATCAACCAAGTAAATCAGGAGTCTGAAACAATTGTGATTGAGAATATTGCAGAATCACTCTTAATATCAGAGGTACAAGAGAGGTAGTACAACAACCATATTCTATAACGGCTCTACGATAAAGCCAGTTAGAAGAGTACCAGCCTTATAAAAAGTCACTATGAAGCTCCCACCGGATTGTGTATGCACCAGAGGTGCAAGTGTTATAATAAAACTTCAAGTTGTGGATGTGAATTATACCTATGTAGAAGGGAGGTCATAAAAGATATAGAAGAGGTAAAGGTGAACAACGTACGAGGTACTCAAGTGCAGAAGATTGTGAATAATCCATACTTCAGATAGAAGGCTAGAAGCACTGGGATTCAGTATCCAGGAATGATAACAGCATTGTCAGTGGCATATCTTCTAACCTATGGTTTCTAAATATCGAGAGATCTAGTTAAGAAAGTAAAAGAGAGTTAGAGAACATGCGATGTTTCGCTTGATGTTCCATAATAACACGAGCAAACATATGGTGCAAGCAAGTCGAAGGAAGTTTGCGAGTAATATAAATAGATATGCATAGGTCACAAGCTAAAGTATGGTAAAGTGACAAGGTTTTAGGAA
Source organism: Nicotiana otophora (assembly GCA_000715115.1). NCBI lineage: Eukaryota > Viridiplantae > Streptophyta > Magnoliopsida > Solanales > Solanaceae > Nicotiana > Nicotiana otophora. The sequence continues at coordinate 214,519 of AWOL01S0012762.1, read as the reverse complement.
GACAGGAGTAAGGATAAGAAACGGCAAGTGAGAAGGTGATGAGAAGAGATAAGTCCTTGGGATTAAGCCCATGAGAACAAGAATTATAGAAAGCTCAGTATAGCCTGAATATATTCAAGGGAGTCTAAGACTAGTAGAATTTAAAAGAGATGGAATGATGCCCTGGTAATAGAATAAGGGAGTAATTGTGATAGATAAAGGATGACGTTTGGGCATTCGATTGAGTGACGACTTGATGAATTGTACAGGATTAAAATACCCTCGTAAGATAAATCACATTGGGATACTATAAAATACGGTTATTGAAGTACAATATCGCCGCTAAATGGATCAGGAAGATCACTTCAAATATTCCTTGATGCAACGTGAGCCCTAGCAGCAGTGTTACATAAGAGATGAAGTTATCAGTGATAGATGATAGATCAACATTAAGGTGAATCAACAATGAATGGACAAAAGTCACAAAGTATGAGATGAGATTAGGCCGTCATTCTTAAGATAAACAATAATGAGGAAGCACTAAAGGATTTAGATTTATATATATGGGATAAGCAACAAAAGTAACCTGGGGTTTGGTAGCAGACCTCGGTAACGATAAATCGAAGTAAGAGTTATGGTATAGTATGACCTACTTAGATACAGTAAAGTCATGCGGATAGATAACCGGCTCTATGAAATAAGGTATAGCAATATTGTAAGTTCAACAAAATACCGAGCAAAGAACTTCAGTATACCCATAGATGCCAAGAGGGACATCTTGTCAAGTTCCGTATATGTTCCCAAAGTGAGGCCTAGAGATTGGCGCACATACAAGGAAAAAGTCGTACAGGCGGCATGACCAAAGGTAGCAACAGTTACGAGATTGAAAAGATTCCGACCATAAGTCATAGTGTGAGAAAGAAACCTAAAGGGGGGAATGCCTTGGCCTTTGGATTTATTCACAGAACAGTTGCCCAGATGGTAAGAAAAGTACTAAAGTATTCGGAAGACATAGGTTATGACAATGATAAGTGCACCAGTCAACATTCGAGGACGAATGTTCCAAAGGGGGGAATGCTGTTACACCCCACATTTTCGTACATAAAAGTATTCCATAAGTAAATCGATATATGCTCGAAAATGAGATGTTATATCCCGCATTTTCGGACGTTGAAGTTTCATCGTAAATTGATCGATGCAAGCTCGTTAATGGGATTATTTTGAGGTTATAAGCATTTATGCTATTTCAAAACAAGTGATAAGTAAATTTGTGAAGGTGAGAGGCTAAGCAAATCGAAGAAAATGAGTTCCGTCGAAGTTTGGCAATTTGGGCAACCTCTGATCAGGTGGTAAGTTATATACCGAGCCTACTGTGGCCGAGCGCCTATGAGCGAGCCCAGTTGGCCGAGATACAGAGCCTAGTATAGCCGAGTGCCTATGAGCGAGCCTACTATGGCATAGCAGATATATACATATACCAAGCCTTATAAAGCCGGACAGCTATTTTACTTACTATATTGAGAGAGTTGTGTCAGTATCAGCAGGTAAGCATATCTTCAGATTATCTTTGACTCCCAGTTACTTTCAGCTATTATGTTATAAGTTTAGTTTCAGCTTTCAGTATATTGCCTTACATACACGGTACATTATTTTGTACTGACGTCCATTTTATGGGGGCGATGCATTTCATGCGTGTAGATTCATACAGACAGACGGGTAGACCTCCTCATTAGGTATTTCCCGAGTTCAGCTTGATCGGTAAGCTCCATGCCCTTCGGAGTTGCCGGGTCTAGAGCTTTATGTATATCCTCTATATATATATATATATATATA
>AWOL01S0012762.1:186169-211557 GCA_000715115.1 Nicotiana otophora | reverse complement strand
CAGTATATCCATCAGTAGAGGCTTGTAGACATATCCTGTCAGTTAGTGTAGTATGTTGGGCTTGTAGGCATTTTATGTATATTTTGTTGGTTTGCCAGCCATAGTAGTTATGACGGCCTTGTCGGCCTAACTTTATATTGTTATTTAGTCAACATTCAATTATCTGGCAATGTGGCCTATGGCAAAAGTATGACATTATATGTTCAGAGTCCCTTAGTCGCAAGTTGGTACGCAAGGATAGGTAAGGCACCGGGTGCCGATCTCGCCCCCAGGTTCGGGGCGTGACATTCCTTAAGGTTGGATTAAAAGGTCAAGTTTGACTTCAATTAAAATTTTGAGTAAATGACCTCAGAATTGAGATTTAACGGTTTCAATAGGTTTGTATGATGATTTCGTACTTGGGCATATGTTCGAATCGGGTTTTTGATGACCCAGGAGCGTTTTGGCGCCCAATAGTGAAAGTTGGTTATTAAAGAACTTTGAAGTTCTAATATTTTGGTTTGGAGCGGGTTTTGGTGTTATCGAGGTCCAAAAGGAAATCAAAAATCGAAAATATTTTTGTAATGTCATTTAAGACCTGAACGCAAAGTTTGGTGTCATTCCGAGTTGTGTAAGCACGTTTTGGCGCATTGGAAGTAAATTGAAGAACTTGAAGTTCTTAAGTTTGATTCAATTGGTTTTAGTGTGTTATTCTTAGGTTTAATGTTGTTTTGGGCGTTCTGAGATTTTGAGTGAGTCTGTTTTCTTATTTCAAACTTGTTGGTATGTTCGGACGGGGCCCCGGGGGCCCCGAGTATCAATCAAATGAGGCTCGGACCAAGTTGAAATTTGAAAGACAAAGCTGAAGCTCCAGCTGCTATCCTAATCGTACCTCCTCTTGGTTAGCCGCAGGTGCGAGCCCCAAGATCATAAATGTGTCCCAGCATAGGCTACCCAGCCATCGCAGAAGTGGAGGAAGGCCCGCACCTGCGAAAGCGCATGTGCGAAGGCAGACACGCAGGAGTGGGCAGTGTCGCAGATGCACGCCGTTTGTCGTTGATGCGTGGCCGTAGGTGCGATCACCTGGGCACAAAATAAAGATGAGTCAGCCTGGATTTGGTTTGCACTTGCGCGAGTTTGTCCGCAGAAGTGGAATCGCAGGTGTGCCAATTGAACCGCATGTGCGAAAATCGCTAAAGGGCAGTGATGTTTTAAATCAGGGTTTGAGAACTTTTGCTCACTTCTTACTCTTCTTGGGGGCGATTTCGAAGCTGGTTAGAGAGGCGATTTCCATGAAATAGTTAAGGTAAGTAATTCCTATCAAATATGAGTTAAATACATGGTTTATGGGTAGGTTATAACATGTAAATTAGTGAAAATTACGGGTTTAGATGAAAACCTAGGTTTTTGATAAAAATGAGATTTAACCACGAAATTTGTTATGAAATTTCGTAAAAACCATATATTTATGTTCCTAAGGTTATGGGTAACAACTTTCTTTAAAACTTTCCGGAATTCGGGCACGCGAGTCTGGGGGTGAATTTTAGGAATCTTGCAATTTAGGTTGGATAATCACTTAAATGGTGGAATTATGAACTTTTGAGCACAGATTGATTAGTTTGTGTAATGTTTAACTAGCTTCTTGTCGTTCGGCGTCAAATTTGGAGGTTTGAGCGCGTTCTTGAATTGGGAAGTAGACTTTGAGGCGAGGTAAGTCTCTTTTCTAACCATGCAAGAGGTAATTAACCCCATAGGTGAATTAAATAAATGTTTGTACCTAATTGTGGGGGTTACGTACGTACGAAGTGACGAGAGTCCGTACGTAGCCACTATTATGCTATTGTCCGGGTAGTTTAGGGCTCGTATCATGCTACACTTGGAATGTTTGTTCCCTTACGTACTAATATAATCACTTAGTCATGATAGAAATTGATAAAAGAATTTTATGAGGTTGAATACACTTACTTGAAGGTTTGTATGAGATACTTGACTGTAAATGAGAAACTTGTGTTTTCTTGAAAATAATTATTATTTGTGGATCAGGACGAGTGCCACGGTAGTAAATAGATGCATCTATGGTTCGCACCATTCGACCCTCCGGCAGTGCACAGTTTAAATACTTTGTTGGATCGGGCCGTATGACCTCGGCATAATTGCGCATGCTAATTATTAGGAAATTTTCCATGATTTATTCTGCTTAAATGCCTTGAAATGTAAGTTGCTAAATAGTATTACTGAAATCTATGTTATAATTATGAAAGAAGGGCCTATCTCTTCCTGTTGTTGAACTCACATTACCATTCATGATATGCATGCTTAGCATAGTACTTTAATTATATTATTATTGGCCTAGCAAGTATTACGTCGACCCCTCGTCACTACTTCTTCGAGGTTAGGCGGGATACTTACTGGGCACATATTGTTTATGTACTCATACTACACTTCTGTACTTAATTGTACACGATCTGAGGCTAGTGCATCTAGTTACCCGCCCGGCGTGCATACTTGATCTTGGACTCAGACTTCACGGTGAGCTGCCCCTTCTGTTCCGTTTAGTAGAATGTCGGAGTTTCTCTTTTGTTTTTATCTGTCTATTCTGTTTCAGACAGTATGATAGTCATCTTTTATATATTCTACTAGTTGCCCACATACCTGTGACACCAGATCTTGTCACGTATTAGTTGTGATGACCCAAAAGGTCATCTTATGCTTTGGAACTCGAATTTGCGCTCTTAAGCCTTAAAAATCTCATTTTTACCCTCCTCGATTTGCGTGCACAATCCGGGCAGGTTTCCTTAAAGTTTTTATGTTGAAAACTAATGAAAATAAGAATTGTTTCCTTAAACGTTGATTTTAGTTGACTGCAGTCAACATTTTTGGTAAACGGGCCCGGATCTGTGCTTTGACGGTCCCGGTAGGTCCGTATCGAATTATTGAATTATGAATTTTTATGAAAATTAAAAATTTGGAAATTATTTATTTTTAAGAATTGATTGATATTTGGCATAGTTAGTATCGGGGCCGTATTTTGGTTCCGGAGCCCAGTACAGGTTCATTATGATATTTAAGACATGTTTGTGAAATTTGGTGAGAAATGGAGTTGATTTGATGTGATTCGGACATCCAGTTGAGAAATTAGAAGTTTTAAAGTGTTCTTGACAATTTCATTTGAATTGGTGCTAAATTTAGAGTTCTAGGAGTTATTTTGGCGATTTGATCACGCGAGCAAGTTCGTATGATATTTTTAGACATGTGTGCATGTTTGGTTTGGAGCCTCGAGGGCTCGGGTGAGTTTCGGATAGTCCACGGGATGTTTTGGACTTTGAAAATCTGGTTTTTCTGCAGAATCTGTGTTCTGGCATGTCCTTCTTCGCGTTCGCGAAGGTACTCTCGAATGCGTAGCTTTAGGCACTAGGGAGGGGGAGTCAACCTTTTCTTTATCGTGAACGCGAGCAATGTCTCGCAAATGCCAAGACCAGGGAAGGGTAGCCTACGCGAACGCGAGCACTGCCTCGCGAACGCGAGCACTGCCTCGCGAACGTGAAGGCTTGGCAGCCCATACACTTCGCGAACGCGATAGTGCTCTCGCGAATGCGATGAACACTGCCGCCCAGCACTTAACAGAATCCAAAATGGGATTTTTGCCAAAAAACTCATTTTTCTCAAAAACCAAACGGTGATGGGCGATTGTTTCAAGAGTCATTCCTTCCCCAAATTGTTGGTAAGTGATTCTAAACCATTTTCTTTCAATTACCCATTACATTTCTTGAATGTTCAACCTAAAATCTAGAGTTTTCATGGTGAATTAGGGGTTAAGGTAGAAAATAGGGATTTTGGGAATTTGGGGATTTAGACCTCAATTTGAGGTCGGATTCCAAAACTAATTACATATTCGGGCTCGGGGATGAATGGGTAAAAAGAGTTTGGTCCGAACCTCGGGTTTTGACCAAGTGGGCCAGGGGTTGATTTTTCGACTTTTTGAAGCAAAAATTGGAAAATTTAATTTATGGAATATAATTGATTCCTTTAGCAATATTTGATATTATTGAGTCATTTTTGAATAGATACGANCTCGGGGGTGAATGGGTAAAAGGATTTTGGTCCGAACCTTGGGTTTTGACCAAGTGGGCCCGGGGTCGATTTTTTGACTTTTTGGAGGAAAATTTGGGAAATTTAATTTATGCAATATAATTGATTCCTTTAGCAATATTTGATATTATTGAGTCATTTTTGAATAGATACGAGTGGTTTGGAGGTGAATTTCAAAGGAAAAGTTGTGATTGAGAATTAAGTGGCCTCCGGAGCGAGGTAAGTGTTGTGTCTAACCCTGACTTGGGGGAATTAGGAACCTTAGATTATTTGCTAAGTGAAAATCATGTGAGCGGTGTATATGTGAGGTGACGAATACCTATGTGCCGCCAATTTACCTGTTTTTCCACGTTTCTCTGTTTTTCTGATATTATCTCATTCCTATGCCAAATTGCTACGCGTTATACTAGTATTGTTTAAATTATCGTTCTTATCATGTTTACGGATTTTTCTATTCATAACTGAGTTTTTATTTCAAAGTGAAGGTTGATATTGTGGAACCAAATGTTGAAGTAAGGTTTGTACTTATTATTCTATCTCCCTGTTGTTATCTTTGCATTGCATTATGGTAAGGGAGAGTGTTAATGCACGAAGGGTGATGCCCTACCATATTGTGAGTGTTAATGCACGAAGGGTGATGACGTGCCATATTGTGAGTATTAATGTACGAAGGGTGATGTTGTGCCATATTGTGAGTGTTAATGCACGAAGGGTGATGTCGTGCCATATTATGAGTGTTAATGCACGAAGGGTGATGTCGTGCCATGATATGAGAGTAAAAGCACAAACGGTGATGCCATTCCGTTTCTATTAATTTTATGGTGAGATTGAGAGTAAAAGCACGAAGGGTGATGCCGTGCATTTTTCCTTACTGTATTCATTATTCCTGTTGATTCATGGTATATTGACTGCTCCGGTGATCATTCTGTTGTAGTTCTTTATTTGTATTCCCCTCAGTATGTTTCCCCTCCCGACATTTCCTGTTTGGTTCTTCATTTCTGTTATTTGCACATACACTGTTAAATTGTACAGGTTGATTTGTAGGTGCCTTGCCTTAGCCTCGTCACTACTTCGTCGAGGTTAGGCTCGACTCTTACCAGTACATGGGGTCGGTTGTACTGATGCTGCATTCTGCACTTCCTGGTCCGTAGTCCGGAGACTCAAGGTAGATCTGTCGGCGTTCACAGACCCTTGAAGTCCCCGTCTATCTTTTATGTCCTACTGTTTTCTTTCATTCAGACAGTAGTATTTTTTTCAGACTATTACTTGTAGTAAATTCTAGAATGCTCGTGAATTGTGACTCCAGATCCGGGTGGTAGTAATTAATATAGTTTTATGATATTCTGCACTTAATGTATTTCATCTTAGCTAATTATGGTTATTTACTGAATGGAAATAAGAAATTGGGTTAACAATTTTTCTAACATTGGCTTACCTATCAAGTGAAATGTTTGGCGCCATCACGGTCCTGTCGGTGGGAAATTTCGGGTCGTGACACTAGTAGACTTTGATTTTTGGGTTGTAATTCAATAGTTATAATTGCTTTTAGATGTTTCCATTTGTTTGCCTTAAAAATCCTTTATTTACGAAATATTTTAAAATAAGTAAAGCTAAATGGGAAATCACTAAGTTGTTCACTCTTGGCTTGTCCAGCAACGGTGTTGGACGCCATCACGGCCTGACATAGAGTTGGGTCGTGACACCTGAGCTGGTGAAAAGGTGGGGATATCTACTCCGCATATAGGACTCGAACTCCCAAGTAGTTGCCTCAACAGGTTAACCTCTCCACTACACTCGAACTGAAGGGTAACTCTTTGATCTCAACTGGCAAACCTGCCGGGCTAGAATAGCCATCAGCTCCTCCTCATAAGTCAAATCCTTGTCCAATTGGACTAAGCTAAAATCTAACACATGGGACAGATCACCATGATATTTCTGGAGCATAGACACATGGAACACCGGATGAACTGCTGATAAACTAGGTGGTAGTGCAAGCCTGTAGGCTACTTCACCTACCCTTTCAAGCATTTCGAAGGGTCCAATATACCTAGTGCTTAACTTGCCCTTCTTTCCGAACCTCATTACACCTTTCATAGGTGAAACCCGGAGCAATATTCTTTCTCCAAACATGAATGCAATATCACGAACTCTACCGTCGGCATAACTCTTTTGCCTGGACTGAACTGTGCGAAGTCGATCCTGAATAATCTTGACCTTATCCAAGGCATCCTGTACTAAGTTTGTGCCCAACAACCGAGCCGCCCCTGCTCAAACCATCCGACCGAGCGATCGACACCGTCTACCATATAGTGCGTTATAGGGAGCCATTTGAATGCTTGACCGGTAGCTATTGTTGTAGGCGAACTCTACAAGGGGCAAGAACTGATCCCACGATCCTCAGAAGTCTGTGACATATGCGCGGAGTGTATCCTCCAAGATCTGAATAGTGCTCTCGGACTGTCCGTTCGTCTGAGAATGAAACATTGTGCTTAACTCAACCCGCGTGCCTGACTTACGTTGTACTGCCCTCCAAAAGTGCGAGGTGAACTACGTACCTTGATTAGAAATGATAGACACGTGCACACCATGAAGACGGACGATCTCGTGGATGTAAATCTCTGCCAACCGCTCCGAGGAATAGGTAACTGCCACAGGAATGAAATGCGCTGATTTAGTCAGCCTGTCCACAATGACCCAAACGGTATCAAACTTCCTCTGAGTCCGTGGGAGTCTAACAACGAAATCCATAGTGATACGTTCCCATTTCCACTCAGGGATCTCTAACTTCTGAAGTAAACCACCAAGACTCCGATTCTCACACTTTACCCGGTGGCAATTTAGACATCGAGCTACATACGCAATTATGTCTTTCTTCATTAGCCTCCACCAATAATGCTGCCGCAAGTCCTGATACATCTTGGCGGCGCCCGGATGAACAGAATATTGGGAACTGTGGGCCTCCTTAAAAATCAACTCACGAAGTCCATCCATATTAGGCACACAAACATGACCATGCATCCTCAAAACTCCACCATCTCCAACAGTAACCTGCTTAGTACCACCGTGCCGCATTGTGTCTCTAAGGATAAGCAAATGAGGATCATCATATTGTTGATCTCTGATGTGCTCAAACAAAGAAGACCGAGCAACTGTACAAGCTAGAACATGGTTGGGCTCAGAAACATCCAACCTAATGAACTGATTGGCCTAGGCCTGAACATCCAATGCAAGCGATCTCTCACCAATTGGAATATATGCAAGGCTACCATACTAGTTGCCTTTCTACTCAAGGTGTCGGCCACCACATTGGCCTTCTCGGGATGATACAAGATGGTGATATCATAATCATTCAATAGCTCTAACCACCTCATCTGCCTCAAATTGAGATCCTTCTGCTTGAACAAATACTGCAAGCTCCGATGATCAGTGAATACCTCACATAGCACGCTGTAAAGATAGTTCCTCCAAATCTTCAGTGCGTGAACAATGGCTGCCAGCTCTAGATCATGAATAGGGTAATTCTCCTCGTGAACCTTCAGTTGCCGCGAAGCATATGCAATAACCTTGCCACCTTGCATCAATACCTCACACAGACCAATACGAGATGCGTCATGATATACTGTATAAGATCCTGAACCTGAGGGTAACACCAATACCAGTGACGTAGTCAAAGCTATCTTGAGCTTCTGGAAGCTCGCCTCACACTCGTCTGACCACCTGAACGGGGTGCCCTTCTGGGTTAACCTGGTTAATGATGTTGCTATGGATGAAAACCCCTCCATGAATCGACGGTCGTAGCCCCCCAAACCCAAGAAACTACGGATCTCTATAGCTGATATGGGTCTAGACAATTCTAGACTGCCTCAATCTTCTTCGGATCCACCTGAATACCCTCTATTGATACAATATGACCCAAGAAAGCAACTGAACTCAACCAAAACTCACATTTTGAGAACTTATCATATAATTGGCTGTCTTTTAGAGTCTGAAGAATGATCTGAAGGTGCTGCTCATGCTCCTCTCGGTTGTGGGAGTAGATCAAGATATCATCAATAAACACAATCACAAAGGAATCCAAGTAGGGCTTGAACACCCGGTTCATCAAATCCATGAATGTTGTTGGGGCATTTGTCAGCCCAAATGACATTACTAGAAACTCATAATACCCATACCGAGTCCGAAAAGCTGTCTTAGGGACATCGGATGCCCTAATCCTCAACTGATGGTAGCCAGATCTCAAATAAATCTTTGCAAACACCTGGGCACCCTGAAGCTGATCAAATAAATCATCAATCCTCGGCAATGGGTACTTGTTCTTGATGGTGACTTTGTTCAACTACCGATAATCTATACACATCCTCATCGATCCATCATTCTTATTCACAAACAACACACGTGCACCCCAGGGCGAGACACTAGGTCTAATGAAGCCCTTATCAAGCAAATCTTGCAACTATTCCTTCAATTCTTTCAACTCTAGCGGGGCCATGCTGTATGGCAAAATAGAAATGAGCTCAGTGACCGGAGCCAAATCAATGAAGAAATCAATATCCCTGTCGGGTGGCATCCCCGGCAGGTATGCAGGAAATACCTCTGGAAACTCACGAACAACCGGCACTGAATCCATGGAAGGAACCTCCATACTAGAATCGCGGACATAAGCCAAGTAATCTAGACACCCCTTCTTGACCATGTGTCGGGCCTTCACATAAGAGATAACCCTACTGGTAGAATGGCCAAGAGTCCTTCTCCACTCTAATTGAGGCAACACTTGCAAGGCTAAGGTCACCATCTTGGCGTGACAATATAATATAGCATGATAAGGTGACAACCAATCCATACCCAGTATGACATTAAAATCAACCATATCGAGAAGTTGAAGGTCCACATGAGTCTCAAGACTCCCAATGGTGACCACACACGAACGATAAACACGATCTACAACAACAGCATCTCCCACTGGTGTAGACACATACACATGATCACTCAAAGAATCACGGGACACAACCAAATATGAAGCAAAATAGGATGACACATAGGAGTAAGTAGATCCCGGATCAAATAGAACTGAAGCATCTCTACTGCAAACTGAAACAGTACCTGTGATAACAGCGTCAGATGACATAGCCTCTGGCCTGGCTGGGAAAGCATAACACTAGGGCTGGGGCCCACCACCCTGAACTACGTCCTTGGGATGGCCTCTAGCTGGATAGTCTCCACCTCTAACGGCTAGACCTCCACCTCTAATAGTTTGGCCTCTACCTTTAGCTGCCTAATCCCTGCCTCTGGCTGGCTGAGCAGGTGGTGTCAGAACCATGGCACGAGAACCCTGATGTTGTGAGCTCCCCGATGTCTGAGGGAAAAATCTAGCAATTTGCCTCGGATCACCACAAGTATAACATGACCTCGGTTGCTATGACTGTTGACCTTGAAACTGACCCTGTCGACCTGAGTAACCACCCTGATAACTCTGGAGTGGAGGTGCACTATAGGAGCTGGTGGTGCACTATAGGCTAGTTGGTCGGAATAAGGCATATGAGGACCATGACTACCTGAGGCACCGTGGAATGCCTTGAGAGCTGAATGAAATGGCCTGGGAGGATGGCCTCTACCAAAGGTACCCCTACCTCTAGATAAGGCACCGCTGAACTCACCGGAATGACGAGGTCTCTTGTCAGACCCCTGACCTCCCTGAGCAAGAACCATCTCGACTCATCTGGCGACATTAGCAGTCGCCTCAAAAGAATTCTCACTCCCAGTCTCCTTAGCCATTTGCAATCTGATAGGCTGAGCAAGTCCGTCAATAAACCTCCTCACCCTCTCTCTCTCTCTCGGTGGGAAGCATAAGAATAGCATGACGGTCCAAATCCACAAAATGGGTCTCATACTGAGTAATAGTCATACTGCCCTGCTGGAGATGCTCGAACTGACGGCGATGCTCCTCTCTTAATGTGATAGGCAGAAACTTCTCTAGAAAGAGCTGAGAGAATTGGTCCCAAGTACGAGCAGGCGACCGAGCTGGTCTGGTCAACAAATAATCTCTCCACCATTGTTTGGCGGAACCAGTCATCTGAAATGCAGCAAAATCGACCCCATTGGTCTCCACTATACCCATGTTCCATAGAACCTCGTGACAGCTGTCGAGATCCTCCTGGGATCCTCTGAAAGAGCACCACTGAAGTGAACTAGGAAGAGCTTGGTAAACTTTTCCAACCTCGATAAAGCCTTAGAAGAGATAGCTGACTCATCACCAGTCTGTGGCATAACAACCGGCTGAACTACTCAGACTAAATGAGTTGTTGGAACCTGATACTGGGAAGCTATCTGCTCCAGAGCGGGAGTAGTGGGAGTCTGGGATTCTCCTCCAGCCTAAGAGACGGCTGGTGACATGGGAAATGGGCCAGTCTAGGCCACACTCTCCATAAGGCCCACCAAACGGACCAAAGCGTCTTGAAGTATTGGGGTGGGAATGAACCCCTCCGGAACCTGAGCTGGTCCGGCAGGAACGGTCTGGGCTGGAACCTCCTCGCCCAACTCTACCTGAGGCTCCACTGTTGGTGCTGCTGCTCAAGATTTGGGCTGAGCCCTGCCCCTTCCTCAGCCTCTAGCATGACCTCGGCCTCGTCCTCTGCCCCTCGTAGGAGCTGCCACTTGGGGCTCTGGCTGCTGCTCAGCTGAGGAAGCGATACGTGTTCTCGCCATCTACGAGAGAATAAGAGTAGGAGAGTTCAATCAGTATCGAGTAAACAAAATCGCACGACAGAGAAGAATCGAAGTGAAATTTTTTCTTAAACTTCATAGCCTCCAGAACATAAGCACAGATGTCTCCGTACCGATCCACTAGACTTTACTAAGCTCGCTCGTGAATCGCGAGACCTAGGAAACCTAGTGCTCTGATACCAACTTGTCACTATGCAGAATTCCCACCATTGGGACCGTGATGGTACCTACCATTTCACTTGCTAGGCAAGCCAATGTTAGAGAATCATTAAACCAATCCTTATTCTATTCAGTGATTAACAGCAAATTAGCAAAGATAAAATATAGTGAGTGCGGAATAAGATCAAAATTTTATTTACTACTACCACCCAGATCTGGAGTCACAATTCACGAGCATTCTAGAATTCGCTCCAAGTAATAGTGTGAAAGAAATACAACTGTTTGTATGAAAGAAATAGTAAAATAGAAAAAAGATAGGTGGGGACTTCAAGGTCTGTGAACGCCGACAAATCTACCTTGAGTCTCCGAATAGCGGGTCCAACAGCAAAAATCTCGATTAACCCGAGCCGGTACCAAAATCTGCACAGAAAGTGCAGAGTGCAGTATCAGTACAACCGACCCCATGTACTGGTAAGTGTCGAGCCTAACCTCGACGAAGTAGTGATGAGGATAAGACAAGGCACCTACAAATCAACCTGTACAATTTAACAGTGTATATACAAGTAACAACAATGAAAAGCTAGACAGGTAAAATCAGGAGGGGGAACATGCTTAGGGAAGTACGAGATAAAGAACTATAGTAGAATAGTGACCGAAACAACCAATATGCTATGAATCAACATGAACATCGAATACACTAAAGGAAAACAAATTTGCACGGCATCACCCTTCGTGCTTTTACTCTCAAACTCACCATAAAATTAATAGAAACGGCACGGCATCACCATTCGTGCATTAACTCTCGTATCATGGCACGACATCACCCTTCGTGCATTAACACGCACAATACGGCACGGCAGCACCCTTCGTGCATTAACACGCACAATACGGCACGGCAGCACCCTTCGTGCATTAACACTCACAATATGGCACGGCATCACCCTTCATGAATTAACACGCACAATATGGCACGATATCACCCTTCGTGCATTAACACTCACAATATGGCACGGCATCACCCTTCGTGCATTAACACTCTCCCTTACCATAATACAATAAGCAATTAATAATAGGGAGATAGAATAAAAAATACAAGCCTTACTTCAATATTTGCTTCCACAATATCAACCTTAACTTCGGAGTCAATATTCAATTATCACCACAAGATCCATAAACATGATAAGAACAATCAACTTAACAACACTAGTCTAAATACGTAGCAATTAGGCATGGGAAAAATAGAAAATATGAGAAAACGAGAGAAACAGGGAAAACAGGTAAATTGGCGGCGCATAAGTACTCGTCACCTCACATATACGCCGCTCACATGAATTTCATATAGCAAATAGTCTGAGGTTCCTAATTTCCTCAAGTCAGGGTTAACCATGACATTACCTCGATCTGAAGGCCACTAAATACTCAATCACAGCTTTTCCTCTAGAATCCACCTCCAAACCACTCGTATCAATTCAAAAACGACTCAATAATATCAAATATTGCTAAAGGAATCAATTACATTGCATAAATTTAGATTTTCCCAAACTTCCTCCAAAAAGTCAAAAATCGACCCCGGGCCCACTTGGTCAAAACCCACGATTCGGACCAAAATTCATTTACCTATTCACCCCCGAGCCCGGATATATAATTGGTTTTGGAATCCGACTTCAAATTGAGGGATAAATCCACAAATTTTGAAATCCCTAGTTTCTACCTCAAACCCCCAATTCTACCATGAGAACTCTAGATTTTAGGTTGAAACTTCATGAAATGTAATGGGTAATTGAAAGAAAATGGTTTAGAATCACTTACCAATACTTTGGGAAAGAAAATATCTCTTGAAAATCGCCTCAAGCCCGTTTGGTTTTTGAGAAGTTGAAGAAATGGCTTAAGTCCCATTTTTGGGACTGTTTATGCACTGGGATACAATGTTCATCACGTTCGCGAGGGAAGAAAATATCTCTTGAAAATCGCCTCAAGCCCGTTTGGTTTTTGATAAGTTGAAGAAATGGCTTAAGTCCTGTTTTTGGGACTGTTTATGCACTGGGAGACAGTGTTCATCGCGTTCGCGAGGAGACTGTCACATTCGCGAAGAGCAGAGTTGCCAAGCTTACGCGTTCGCGAAGGCTACCCCCTGGCTTTCGCATTCGCGAGACCTTGCTCGCGTTCTTGATGAAGGAAAGACTGATCCCTCCCCCAGGTCCCTAACACTACGCGTTCGCGATGAGCTGGTCGCGTTTGCGAAGGGTAAAGCCGCCATCGCTTCGCGTTCGCGACCAAGCCTTCGCATTCGCGAACAGTAAAAACTCACCCTAACCATCTTACCCTTCACGTTCGTGAGAGTTCCTTCGCGAGCGAGAAGAAAAACATACCAGAACAGCTGCTGCAGAAAAAAGTACCAGACTTTCCAAGTCCAAAACATCTCGTAGCCAATCCGAAATTCACCCGAACCCTCGGGGCTCCAAACCAAACATGCACACAAGTCTAAAAACATCATACGAACTTGCTCGCGCGATCCAATCTCCATAATAATACCTAGAACTACGAACTTAGCACCAAATCCAAAGAAATTTTCAAGAAAGCTTTGAAATTCCTATTATTACAACCGGACTTCCGAATCACTTCAAACGAACTCCGTTGCTCACCAAATTTCGTAGATAAGTCATAAATATTATATTGGACCTATATCGGGCTCCGGAACCAAAATACGGACCCGGTATCAAGAAGGCCAAACATCAACCGATTCTTAAAAATCATTCAACTTTTAGAATTTTAATTTTCATCAAAATTCATAATTCGAGCTAGGGACCTCCGAATTCGATTCCGGGCATACGCCCATTTCCCATATTTCGATACGAACCCACCGGGACCGTCAAAACACCAATCTAGTCCCGTTTAATAACAATGTTGACCGAAGTCAACTCAACTGATGTTTTTAGGCAAAAATATTTATTTTTATAAGTTGTTTTTAACATATAAGCCTTCCGGGCCAATATTCGGACTGTGCACGCAAATCGAGAAAGATAAAATGAGATTTTTAAGGCTTAAGAGCGCAGAATCGAGTTCTAAAACATAAGATGACCTTTTTGGGACATCACAAAAAACCTCCCAAGACTGGTAATATCGAGTCACGAACTCTAACTGAATACATGAAATGATCTCAAGGATCAAATACTCAATATTGTTTGAATAATAATCAATAGTACAATAAACTGGAAAGACTCCAAGGAACTACGATGACCAAGCAGCTCTACGTTGAATCCTTGCGATCCCACTCTAACTCTGTCCGAGTCCGATATTTTCAATATCTGGCTCTGCATAAAAATATGCAGAAGTATAGTATGAGTACACCACGGTCGGTACCCAGTAATTATCAAGACTAACCTCAGTGGAGTAGTGACGAGGTATAGCCTAGGCACTCACTAGTCTAATAACTTGTGCAATATAGTATACAAAATAAGAGGAAAGAAATAACAATAAATGCAACACAAATCAACCAGTGATATGCACAACAGGGCAACAAGAACACCATTAATATTGCTCACCAAATAATAAATACATGCACACTCAATTAAATCAAGTCCTTCAAATAAATGTCCTTCACATATAATTTTTCCAATAAATCTCTTTAAAACATAATTCCCTCAAATAAATATTTTTCAAATATAATTCTTTCAAATAATTCTCTTTCAAATATAATTTTCTCAAATAAATATGTTTCAAATATAATTCTTTCGAATAAACTTATTTTGAATATAACTTCCTCAAATAAATATCTTTCGAATAAAAGTCTTTCAAATAATATCCTTCAAATAAAATTCTTTCGAATAAATATCTTTCGAATATAATTCTTTCCAATAATATTTTGAATATAATCCTTTCAAATATAAGTCACCTTGTGACATCTCATCTCATAATCATAAAATACGGGTCTCATCCCACTTTAAAATTTTTACGGCACCTCGTGCTAATATTTCTATCACAATCGCACAGACAACTCACGTGCCAATATCATCATCATATTTTTTCCGACACCTCATGCCCACATTTCATATTTGTTACGGCGTGCAACCCGATCCCATATAACATTAATCATACATGTCGCAGCGTACAACCCTATCCCATATAATATTTTTCTAACTCCGTTTGAGGACGAACATTTGTTTTAGAGGTGGAGAATGTGATGAACCAAAATGTCATCTTTAAAGTTAATAATTAATTCTGTGTTCTAAGACCTCGAAAAGCACTATTTATTATTTCTCGATTTGCGTGCGCAGTCCGTAAAATTTTCCAAGAAGTTTTAAGAGCTTTAAAACTCAATTGAGTTGACTTTGGTCAACATTTTGAGCAAACAGACTCGGATCATTGTTTTAACAGTTTCGGTAGGTCCGTATCGTGATTTGGCACTTGGGCATATGCCTGGAATCAAATTCTGAGGTCCCTAGCCCGAGATATGGAATTTTGATTAGAAATTTAATGTTTAAGTTCAAATATTGATCGGAAGTCGAATTATGTACAAACGACCCCGGAATAGAATTTTGATGATCCGAACAGCTCCGTATGGTGATTTTGGACTTAGGAGCGTGTTCGAAATTTATTTTGGAAGTCTGTAGTGAAATTAGGCTTGAAATGGTTAAAATAGGCATTTAAAGTTTGGAAGTTTGACCGGGGAGTTGACTTTTGGATATCGGGGTCGGAATCAATTTCTGAAAATTTTCATAGCTCCGCTATGTCATTTATGACTTGCGTACAAAATGTGAGGTCAATCGGACTTGATTTGATAGGTTCCGGTATTGTTTGTAGAAATTGAAAGTTTCAAAGTTCATTAGGCTTGAATCTATGTGTGATTCGTGTTTTTAGTGTTGTTGGATGTGATTTGAAGACTCGACTAAGTCCGTATGATGTTTTAGGACTTGTTGATATATTTGGTTGAGGTTCCGAGGGGCTCGGGCGTGTTGCGGATGGTATTCGGAGTATTTTCCTTCATTTTGGCACTACTTGTAGCTGCTGATTTCTGGTATTTTAAACCTTCTTCGCGATCGCGAAGATCGGGACGTGATCACGTAGGCTTAATTGAGGCAGTTTTAACCTTGTTCTTCACGATCGCGTGACGTGAACTGCGATCGCGTAGGTTTTGCAAGCTGTGCATCACGATCGCATGGCATTGTTTGCGATCGCATAAGGTTAATTAAGAGCTGCTAACTTTGTTTCTTCGCGATCGCGTGAAGCAGGATGTGATCACGTAGAGATGGGAATTTTGTGCTCTACGATCGCATGAGGATATACGCGATCGTGTAGAGTTAATTTAGGCAGTGGTAATTTGTGCTTCGCGATCGCGTGTAGCTGTTCGCGATCACGAAGAGTAAAAGCCTGGGCAGAATGTTTAAGTTCTGAAAATGGGACTTCGTCCCATTTTTTATTTTTAACGAATTGGAGCTCAGATTGAGGCGATATTTGAGAGATTTTCAGAGAAAACGTTGGGGTAAGTGTTCTTATTTCAATCTTTGTTAGATTACCCGAATCTATCATTGTTTTTAATATTTAATTGGTGATTTAAGTTGGAAAATTTTAAAAACCCTCTTGGATAGATTTGAGGATTTGAGGGTCGAACTATTATTAGAATTTAGTCATTTTGGGCGTTCATATTTCGTAACTTTCGCCTGATTCCGAGACGTGGGCCCCATAGGCCATTTTTGAGTTAATTTCGGATTTTTATTAAAAAATATAGTATTTTCTTACAGAATTAATTATTTATTTATTGTTGACTGTATCGAATTAATTATGACTAGATACGAGTCGACCGGAATCGGAAAATCGAGGAAAAAGCATACTACTTGGTTAAATTGGAGCAGGTCGAGGTAAGTGACTTGTCTAACCTTGTGGGAAAAATTTTCCTATGATTGATAATTGTAATGTGTGAAAAGTCGTATACACGAGGTGATGAATGTGTACACGGGCCAAATGTGAAAGATTATGTTTTAAATTGTATAGATCATTGTTGCGCATTAATTAAATTATTTTATTTTGTTATATTCTTCATTATTAATTTAATGTTTATATTTTAAATTTGCTTGATCTTTTCCTGCTAATTGTTTTATCTATTTAGTTGGAACTTGGTTTCTTTTATTCTGTGCATTATTTGAAAGTTGATTTTCTTTAAATATTATTAATATAAAGTATTTGACATTTTTAAACTTGATATTGAAGCACTGTATTAAAGATTTTTAAATATTATTGTTGAATTATTTTGACATGAGCCATGAGCTCTTTATTGTGGAAAAATATTATTGTTAAATTATTTTGACATGAGCCGTGAGCTCTTTATTGTGGAAAAATATTGTTGTTGAATTATTTTGGCAAGTTAAATTATTTAAGCACCTGAGGTGCAAATTGTGATATATTGTGATATCGATACGCATGCGGTGGTATAAGGTCTGGGTATTGAAACGCATGCGGTGAGATAAGGGTGGCTTGATACGCATGGCTAGTAGGGGGAACTACTAGAATTCATGCGGTATGATAAGGATGGCTAAAACGTGGGATGCTATTTCGGAAAAAGTATTTTCTTTAAAATAAATTGTGAAGGCTCCCGCGGTGAGATAAGAAAATGAGATATTGTGAATTTATTTATGATTTGGGACTACAAGGCGGTACCTCGGTAGTGCCCTTATTAATATTGATTTATGGTCGTAGTTGCCTCTGATTCTTATTGTGATTTTTCTTAAAATTGAAAAGAAATTCCGTTTTGCTTCCACGAGGTATTTATTTGCCATTACTTGGTGTAATTAAATGTGACATACTACTTGATTCATTCCCATTGTCATTTTATCTTATTAAATTATTTAAACATTTTTTCATGTCATTATTTATTTTTTTGTAGGGTCTGACCTGACCTCGTCACTACTCTACCGAGGTTAGGTTTGGCACTTACTGGGTATCACTGTGGTGTACTGATACTACGCTTCTGCACATCTTTTTGTGCAGATCCAGGTACATCTTACTAGTCTAGACGTCAGTGAGTTACCTGCGCACAGAGACTTCGAGGTATATCTGCCAGCGTCTGCAGACTCCGGAGTCCCCTTCTATCATTTTTATATTTCTCCCTTATTTTTCTTTAGACCTTGATATATAGAGACATTGAGAATAAACTTTTAGAAGCTTGTGACTTATTTCTACCGGATTTTGGGAGTTGTAATTATTTGAATTGTAGTTTATTTAATTCAGATATTTATGATTATTCTGCATTGATAGGCTTACCTAGTCTTAGAGACTAGGTGCCATCACGACCTCCTACGGAAGGAATTTGGGGTCGTGACATCACCTCGCGTACATGGCTTTTCATATTTCACAAATGGCACACAAAATTCGATGCCTAAGGGGTAATTCCCCCACTCAATGTTAGGCAAGATACTTACCTTTTTGAAGTTATGCCGATATTCCAAAATCATCTTATTGCTTGAATTGACTTCCAGACCACTCAAATCTATCTAAATTAATTGTATAACTTCATTAAAATTCATCGAAAATAATTCTAGATAATAATACGTCGACTTAAAAATTTATTCCGCAAAATCAACCAAAGTCAACTTGGGGCTTACCTCTTGGAACCCAACATAATTTTCATGAAATCCGAACACCCATTTCGATATGAGTTTAACCATACCAATTTTATCCAATTCCGATAACAGCTCGACCTCCAAATCTTAAATTTTTGTTTTTTTGTAAGATTTTGTAAAATTCTTGATTTCTTCCATTAAAATCCAAATTAAACGATGAATATAATCATAGATTCATGAAATATAAACACTTTAGGATATAAAACACTTACCCCAACCAAGCTTGCGAAAAATCCCTCCAGAATCGCCCAAATCCGAGCTCCAAAAATTTCAATCGAAATGAAGAAATGACTGATTTTCGACCCCTTATGTTTCTGTCCATTTTCGCTTCTACGGACACATTTGTCACACCTGTGAGCTCGCTTTTGCGAGCCAAAATCTGCTTCTGTGGAAGTCCACTAACCAAAGTCCCTTGCACCTGCGGAGTTCTTTTCGCTTCTTCGCAACCGCAGAAGCGACAACCATTTGCGCATCTGCGAAGATTCTACGCTTTTGTGCTCCTTGTACCGCATCTGCGATCACGCAGGTGCAGAAAAGTTTTCGCACCTGCGACCTCGATCCACCCCATCCAATTTCGCTTCTGCGAGCTTCATCTCGCTTCTGCGGTGGTCGCACCTGCGCCCATAATTCCGCATGTGCGATTCTAACAGCTGCTGCCATTTTCAGCAGCTTCCTTCAAGTCCAAATTGCTCTGTTAACCTTCCGAAATCCACCCGAGGCCCTCTGGACTTTAACCAAATATACCAACGTATTCCAAAATATAATACGGACTTATTCGAGGCTTCAAACTACGCCAAACAATGCCGAAATTATGAATTGCGCATCAAATCGAATTATGAGTTTTCAAATCTTCCAACTTCTATATTTTGCGCCGAAACATATCAAATCAATCCGGAATGACTTCAAATTTTGCACACAAGTCATAAATGATGTAATGGAGCTATTTCAATTTTCGGAATCGAAATTCAACCTTCGGTAGAATTTTCTAAAAATTATCTATTTTCCAACTTTTGTCAAAATGCATCAAATTATCTTACGGACTTCCAAATCCAAATCTGAACATACGCCTAAGTCCGAAATTATCATACGAAGCAATTAACATAATCAAAATTCTATTCCGGGGTCGTTTGCTCAAAAGTCAACTCTCTGGTCAACTCTTTCCATTTAAGCGTCTAAATAAGAAATGTTCTTTCAATTTAATTCTAAATCTTTCGAAAATCAAACTCGACCACACCCGCGGGTCATAATACATACTGTGAAGCTGCTCGAGACCTTAAGTCACTGAACGGGGCGTTAATTCTTAAAATGACAAGTCGGGTCGTTACATTTAATTATCTTTCTAATATTTAAAGTTTTAAAAATAACTAAAATTCTCTACGTGAAATGTCATATCGATATTTTTATCCTTTGAACATAGAATTCTTATTGGATAATAATATAGTTATAGTTAAATATTAAACTTAAGATGATCTAATTAATATTAATAATTTGAATGAAGAAAAACTATTTCCTCTAATGTTGAGAATGAATAATTAAATTTTTGAACTAAGTTAACAAAATAATTTTGTAAATCAACTAATTAGATAGAAACTTCAATTCAAATATTTTACAAATTCATCATATAAGAAATTTCAAAACTTGTAGTGTACATAATAATATTGATGGTAAAAGAAAAGAAGACAAAATATATTCTAAATGAGTTATCATTAATTTGTTTTTCCTTTGCGTTTGTCCAACAAATGATAAGTTCCTATATTTTTTATTTATTAAGTGATTTATTATAAAATATTATCATTGGTCAATTTTTAGACTTTACATTATCACTTATGTTTTTCTTTCCTCGGAGCTATAGAGCCAACATCTACATTCCCAAATGTCTAAAAGATCAAAATATTTAATATTTTAATTTGCTTTATTTTAAAAATCTTTGAAGAATTGCAATGCATTATTGTCGTGTCACTTGTTTGTTTCGAGTATTAAGTTACACAACAGTAATAATTTCTGTAAGATATTCCAAAAGAAATCCTAAGAAATCACAATAAGGCATATGAGGATTTCTATGTGCATAATTTGTTCATAATGAGCTAGCTAAATGGGATCAATGTTCATCATTATATAATATTTTTTAAATTTTATTTTATAACCTAAGTAAAAGATAAGTATGAAAACTTGTGAAATTTTAGCAATGAATAAATCTTAAATTGAAAATATCAACTAAGATGATTGGGCCATTTGGAGCCGGATATTCGTGGGAAAGGCATTGTGACCGATTGATTGAGCTTGGTTCGAGGTAAGTGGCTTGCCTAACTTTGTGTGGGGGAATTCCTTAAAGATTTGGAACTATTGTGATATGTGAGTGCCATGTATGTGAGGTGACGAGTACGTAGATGGGCTAGTTGTGGTAAAACATGATTTTCTTACTGAGCAGCAACATGGTTTCCTGTTATTTTGAGTTATACCATCTTAATGAGTACTAATATATTTTCATTCTTAATTGAGTTATTCCAATATGTGTAGCTATCATGTTTAGTCTAATACAATATGTCTACGTGTCTTAATTGTTTATGTGAATTATGTGCAGCATGCTTAATGAATTTCCTGCTTCTTCCCTGACTGGTACTTAGTCTAAATTGTAAGCATTCCGTGATGTAGTTGTATTTCTATCATTCGCGCTGCATATTTACTTTGGGACTACGGAACGGTATTTCTTGCTTCTTCCCTGACTCTTACTTAGTCTAAATTGTAAGAATTTCGTGATGTAGTTGTATTTCTATCATTCGTGCTGCATATTTACTTTGGGACTACAGAACGGTGTTCCGGGAGATCCCCCATGTCTTGCATATTTACTTTGGGACTACGGAATGGTATTCCTAGAGATCCCCCTACACATTTATTTTGGGACTACAGAACGGTATTCCGGGAGATCCTCCTGCACATTTATTTTGGGACTATGGAACGGTATTCCAGAAGATCCCTCTGCACATTTACGTTTGGGACTACGGGACGGTATCTCGGGAGATCCCCTGTTGTGTTTTTGTGTACTAAGATGTTACCTTCTATGATTTCATTGTTGTTAAAGTTCAGCCTTTATTTTATTGTGGTATTACACTCTATATTGTTTTATTACATATTTACCAGTAGGGCCTTGACCTGACCTCGCCA
The DNA here is from genome assembly GCA_000715115.1 of Nicotiana otophora. Taxonomy (NCBI): domain Eukaryota; kingdom Viridiplantae; phylum Streptophyta; class Magnoliopsida; order Solanales; family Solanaceae; genus Nicotiana; species Nicotiana otophora. The sequence continues at coordinate 189,835 of AWOL01S0012762.1, read as the reverse complement.
CTACTTGACCGAGGTTAGGCTTAGCACTCACTGGGTACCAATTATGGTGTACTCATGCTACTCTATGCACATGTTTCTTTATGTGCAGATCCAGGTGTACCTTATCAGTCGCACTATCAGTGAGCCGGGATAGCTTTTGGAGACTTCAAGGTATATCTGCCGTGTCCGCAGACCTCGGAGTCCCCTTATACTCTTTCTCATGTTCCTTTATCTTCTGTATTTTGCTTCTTTAGATTCTGATGTATAGAGACACTAGATTTTTCCTTTTGTAGTTTGCGATTCACGATGTTCCGGGTTTTGGGATTTGTTGTGTATTTTTTAACAATTGGTTAAATTTATATTTTTATTTCAATATTCCACAAAACTATTAGGCTTACCTAGTTGTAGAGACTAGGTGCCGTCACGATGTCACACGGAGGGGAAATTGGGTCGTGATAAGTTGGTATCAGATCTCTAGGTTCATAGGTGTCGTGAGTGACAAGCCGGTTTATTAGAGTCTCGCGGATCGGTACGAAGACGTCTGTACTTATCTTCGGGAGGCTATGAAACTGTTAGGAAAATTTCACTACTTTGATTCCTTGTCATGCGAAAATTGTTGACTTCAGAGATTCGTAATTTCTGTATTCTATTCTCTCACAGATGGTGAGGACATGTACAACCAGATCTGATGAACAGGCACCCGCGCCCCCTGCTAGAGTCGCAAGAAGCCAGAGCCGGGGTAGAGGCTGAGGACGTCCATGTGGTGCAACCAGAGCATCCGCACGAGATGCTACAGAGGAGCCCCCAGTAGCTCAAGCTGGAGGGCAGACACCTGAGATACCTGTTGCTGCACCAGCCCTCCAGGAGACTCTAGCCCAGTTTCTGAGAATGTTCAGCACCTTAGCTCAGACTAGATTGATTCCACTTGCTCCTGCCACATCTCTGGCCGGGGGAGGAGCACATACTCCCGTCGCCGATACTCCAGAGCAGTAGATTCAGGTAGACCAGGTTTCGGAGGTTGTACCAATGCAACCGGTAGCTCCAGCTCAGCCCGAGGTTAGGGCAGTAGCTTTTGAGGCGGAGCAGCTCAGACTTGAGAGGTACAAGAAGTACCACCCACCTACCTTCAGCGGATTGGCTACAGATGATGCTCAGGGTTTTTTGGAGGAGTGTCATTGTATTCTTCGTACCATGGGCATAGCGGATACGAGCGATGTTTCTTTTACTACATTCCAGCTTAGAGGAGCAGCCTATCAGTGGTAGCATTCTTATGAGTTAAGTAGTCCGGCTGAGGCAGCTTCACTTACATGTACTCAGTTCTCGGACATGTTTTTGAGAGAGTATGTCCCTCAGAGCCTCAGGGACTCATGGCGCACGGAGTTTGAGCAGTTGCGCCAGGGTGCTATGAATGTGTCAGAGTATGCAGGTTGCTTCAATTATTTGGCCTGACATGCACCGGCCTTAGTTGCCACAGTTCGAGAGAGGGTTCGACGGTTTATTGACGGTCTCCATCCCAGCATCCGAAGTAGTATAGCCAGGAAATTGGAGATGAATATTTCTTATCAGCAGGTTGTGGGTATTGCCAGGAGATTTGAGAGAATGTTTTCCCGGGATATAGAGGAGAGGGAGGCCAAGAGGTCTCGAGAGGCTGGTTATTATTCATGAGCTCGTGCCCTAGCAGCTCGCCATGGTAGGGGTTATGTGAGCCGCCCTGTTTATTCAGCTCTTCCAGCCTCCAGCGGTGTTCCAGCTCCTTCTAGACCTCAGGAGCCTTATTATGCACCGCCAGTATCTAGTGTGCCTCTTGCACGGGGTGTTCCTAGTGGTCAGTCCAGCAGACCTTGCCCGAGCCAGACATAGCAGCCACGCCCTCCCAGAGCTTGTTTTAAGTATGGCGACACTCGCCACATGGTGAGGGATTGCCCCAGGATGTAACGACCCGGCCGATCATTTTGAGAGTTATTGCCCCGAACCCCTATTAACTGCTTTCCCCATATCTATTTCTGCTATTGTAACTTGCCGGGATGATTGGTTTTGAGTTTAGAAGTATTTTGGGACACTTAGTCCCTAAATGAGAGCTTAAGTCTTAGAATTTGGACCGTAGTCAGAACTGTGTAAAGACGGATCCAGAATGGAATTTTGTTGTCTCCGTTAGATCCGTTGAGTGATTTTGAGCTTAGGAGCACGTCCGGAATGTATTTTGGAGGTCTGTAGTAGATTTAGGCTTGAATTGGCAAAAGTTAGATTTTTAGTGATTTCGGCCGATAGTGAAAATTTTGATATCGAGCTCGGAATGGATTTCCAAAAGTGGCTATAGGTTCATAGTGTCATTTGTGACCTGTGTGTAAAATGTGAGGCAATTCGGACTAGATCTGATGTGGTTCAGCGTCGTTTGTAGAATTTGGAAAAATTCTAAGTTCTTAGGCTTGAATCCGTGCTTAATTCATGATTTTTGGTGTTGTTCAATATGGTTTGAAGGTCGACTAAGTTCGTATGGTGTTATAGGATTGGTTGGTAGATTTGGTTGAGTTCCCGGGGGCCTCGGGTGTATTTCGGATGCTTAACGGAATAAAATTGGACTTAGGAAACATCTTGTGCTTTTGCTGGTTTCTGCTGTAATCGCACCTGTGCAAGGCTGCCCGCAGGTGTGAGCCCGCAGGTGCGAGGGAATTGGTACAGAAGTGGGAAAATAGAGGAGTGCTAGGGGTCGCAGGTGCGAGGTGATTTTCGCATCTGCGATGCCCACAGATGCATTAGGAGTCTTCGCAGGTGCGCAAGGTCCGCAGAAGCGGAAGGGAATTTCGCAGGCGCGCACGCGCAGATGCGGCCCTTTCGTCGCAGGTGCGAAGGAAGAGGGGGCAAGTAAATTGCGCAGATGCACACAATTTCCGCACAAGCGCACCCATAGGGTGCGAGCCCAGGTTTCGCAGGTGCGGAAATACCTAGGCAGTGGTTACAACCGAAGGGCTTCGTGATTTTTGTCATTTTTGACTTTGCAAACTCCGTTTAGGTCGCTCTTTGAGAGCATTTTCGAGGCATTTCTTGACGTAATTCCCTTGTGCTTGTTTTTGATCAATAATCTTGCTTTGCCATGCATTATTCCACCTAGTTAGTGCGTATTTAAGGTGGAAATTGGAAGTTGGAGGCTAGGGATTTGGAAGTTTGATTTGTGGATTTGGAGGACCATTTGGTATCGGAATTTATTAATTTTGGTATGGTTAGACTCGTGGTGGAATGGGCATTCCTATTTTGTAACTTTTACCCGATTCTGAGACGTGGTCCCCACGGGCAATATTTGAGTTAATTTCGTGATTTTTGCTAAATTGTTGATTTCATTAATTAGATGAGTCTATTATTGTTGTATTTATGATATGTAATTGCTTTTGGCTATATTTGGGCCATTCAGAGTCGGATATTCGTGGGAAAGGCATTGTGACCGATTGATTGAGCTTGGTTCGAGGTAAGTGGCTTGCCTAACTTTGTGTGGGGGAAATCCCTTTAAGATTTGGAACTATTGTAATATGTGAGTGCCGTGTACGTGAGGTGACGAGTACGTACACGGTCTAGTTGTGGCAAAACCCAATTTACTTACAGATCAGCAACATGTTTTCCTATTATTTTGAGTTATACCATTTTAATGAGTACTAATCTATTTTCATTCTTAATTGAGTTATTCCAATATGTGTA
>AWOL01S0012762.1:169869-186032 GCA_000715115.1 Nicotiana otophora | reverse complement strand
ATCCCCTTAAGATTTGGAACTATTGTGCTATGTGAGCGTCGTGTACGTGAGGTGACGAGTACGTACACGGGCTAGTTGTGGTAAAACCCGATTTTTTTACCGAGCAGCAATATGTTTTCCTGTTATTTTGAGTTATACCATTTTAATGAATACTAATCTATTTTCATTCTTAATTGAGTTATTCCAATATGTGTAACTATCATGTTTAGTCTAATACAACATGTCTACGTGTCTTAATTATTTATGTGAATTATGTGCAGTATGCTTAATGAATTTCCTACTTCTTCCCTGACTGGTACTTACTCTAAATTGTAGGAATTGCATGATGTAGTTGTATTTCTATCATTCGCGTTGCATATTTACTTTGGGACTACGGAACGGTATTCCGGGAGATCCCCCTGTCTTGCATATTTACTTTGGGACTACGGAACGGTATTCCGGGAGATCTCCATGCACATTTATTTTGGGACTACGGAACGGTATTCCGGGAGATCCCCCTGCATATTTATTTTGGGACTACGGAACGGTATTTCGGGAGATCCCCCTGAACATTTATTTTGGGACTACGGAACAGTATTCCAGGAGATCCCCCTGCACATTTATTTTTGGACTACGGAACGGTATTCCAGGAGATCTCCCTGCACATTTACGTTTAGGACTACGGGACGGTATCTCGGGAGATCCCCTGTTGTGTTTTTGTGTACTAAGTTGTTACCTTCTATGATTTCATTGTTGTTAAAGTTTAGCCTTTATTTTATTGCGGTATTATACTCTATATTCTTTTATTACATATTTACCAATAGGGCCTGGACCTGACCTCGTCACTACTCGACCGATGTTAGGCTTGGCACTTACTGGGTCCCGATTGCGGTGTACTCATGCTACTCTATGCACATGTTTTTTCATGTGCAGATCCAAGTGTACCTTATCAGCCGCACTATCAGTGAGCCGGGACAGCTTTTGGAGACTCTAAAGTATATATGCCGTGTCCGCAGACCTCGGAGTCCCCTTCTACTCTTTCTCATGTTCCTTTATCTTTTGTATTTTTTCTTGTTAGATTCTGATGTATAGAGACATTACATATTTCCTTCTGTAATATGTGATTCACAATATTTCGGGTTTTGGGATTTGTTGTGTATTTTTGAACAATTGGTTATATTTATATCTTTATTTCAATATTCTGCAAAACTGTTAGGCTTACCTAGTTGTAGAGACTAAGTGCCGTCACGATGTCACACGGAGGGGAAATTGGGTCGTGACAAATAGTCATACTGCCCTGCTGGAGAAGCTCAAACTGATGGCGGTGCTCCTCTTTCAATGTGACAGGCAGAAACTTCTCTAGGAAGAGCTGAGAGAACTGGTCCCAAGTAAGAGCAGGCGACCCAGTTGGTTTGGTCAACAAATATTCTCTCCACCATTTCTTGGCAGAACCATTCATCTGAAATGCAGCGAAATCGACCCCATTGGTCTCCACTATACCCATGTTCCGTAGAACCTCGTGACAGCTGTCGAGATACTCCTAGGATCCTATGAAGGAGCACCACTGAAGTGAACTGGGAAGAGCTTGGTAAACCTGTCCAATCTCCATAAAGCCTCAGAAGACATAGTTGGCCCATCTCCGGCCTGTGCGGCAACAACCGGCTAAACTACTCCAGCTGGCTGAGCTGCTGAAGCCTGATACTGTGGAGCTATCTTCTCCTCCAGCCTAAGAGACTGTTGGTGCCATGGGAAATGTGCTTGTCTGGGCCACACTCTCCATAAGGCGCACCAAACGGACCAAAGCGTCCTGAAGTACTGGGGTGGCAATGAACCCCTCTGAAACCTGAGCCGGTCCGGCAGGAATAGTCTGGGCTGGAATCTCCTCATCAAGATCTATCTGAGGCTCCACTGCTGGGGTTGCTACTCGGGCTCTGGGCTGAGCCCTGCCCCTACCTCGTCCTCTGGCACTGCCTCGGCCTCGACCTCTGCCCAGCGTAGGAGCTGCCACTGGAGGCTGGCTGCTGCTCAGCTGAGGAAGCGGTACGTGTTCTCGCCATCTGAGGGAGAATAAGAGTAGAAGAGTTCAATCAGTATTGAGAAAACAACATCGCACGACAGAGGAGAATATAAGTGAAATTTGTTCCTAAACATCATAGCCTATGGAAGATAAGTACAGACGTCTCCGTACCGATCCTCCAGACTCTACTAAGCTTGCTCGTGAATCGTGAGACCTAGGCAACCTAGTGCTCTGATACAAACTTGTCACAACCCGAAATTCCCACCGGCAGGACCGTGATGGCACCTAACATCTCACTTGCTAGGCAAGCCAACGTTAGAGAATTATTAAACCAAATCATTATTTCCACTCAGTAAATAACAAGAATTAGCTAAGATGAAATATAATAAGTGCGCAATAATATAAAAACTGTATTAATTACTACCACCCGGATCTGGAGTCACAATTCACGAGCATTCTAGAATTCACTACAAGTAATAGTCTGAAAGAAATAAAACTATTGGAATGAAAGAAAGAGTAAAACATAAAAGATAGATGGGGACTTCAAGGTCTGTGAATGCCGACAGATCTACCTTGAGTCTCCGAATAGCGGATCCAACAGCTAAAATCTCGATCAACCCGAGCCGGTACCAAAATCTGCACAGAGAGTGCAGAGTGCAGTATCAGTATAACTGACCCCATATACTAGTAAGTTTCGAGCCTAACCTCGACGAAGTAGTGACGAGGCTAAGGAAAGGCACCTACAAATCAACCTGTAAAGTTTAACAATGTATATACAAATAATAGTGATGAAGAATTAGACAGGAGATATCGGGAGGGGGAAACATGCTGGGGGAAATACGAGATAAAGAACTACAACACAATGATAACTGGAATAACTAATATATTATGAATCAATAGGAACACGAATACAGTAAAGGAAAAATACACGGCATCACCCTTCGTGCTTTTACTCTCAACCTCACCATAAAAATCAATAGAAACGGCACGGCATCACCCTTCGTACATTAACTCTCATATAATGGCACGGCATCACCCTTCGTGCATTAATACTCACAATATGGAACGGCATCACCCTTCGTGATTTTACACTCACAATATGGCACGGCATCACCCTTTGTGCATTAACACTCACAATATGGCATGACATCTACCTTCGTGCATTAACACTCGCAATATGGCACGGCGTCACCCTTCGTGCATTAACACTCTCAATATGGCACGGGATTACCCTTCATGTATTAACACTCTCCCTTACCATAATGCAATATATAAATAACAACAGGGAGATAGAATAATAAGTACAAGCCTTACTTCAACATTTGGTTCCACAATATCAATCTCAACTTTGAAATGAATTCTCAATTATCACCAGAAAATCCGTAAACATGATAAGAACGATCAATTTAACAACACTAGTACAAATACGTACCAATTAGGCATAGAAAAGAGACAATATAAGAAAAACGGAAGAAATATGGAAAATAGGTAAATTGGCAGTGGATAAGTACTCGTCACCTCACATATACGCCGCTCACATGAATTACAAATAATAAATAGTCTAAGGTTCCTAATTCCCTCGAGTCAAAGTGTCACGACCCAAACTAACCCTTCGTGATGGCGTCTATTGTGAAACTAGGCAAGCCAACTCATTTTCAAAACAAACCGATATTTTCATTTCAAAGATAATTTCAAGGCTATTTAACATAAAACTTTTCGTAAAGGAGTTCGAATCAAAGAAAAAGTGCAAAAACAAAAAGCCCAACATCAGGTTGACAATAGTCATGAGCATCTACTATAATTTGTCTGACAAAATCGAGACTAACATAGTCTAAAAAATAGCTAAATACAACTAAAGGAAGATAAGAGGGAGAAGAGCAGGGTTGCGATCGCCACGCAGCTACCTTGCTATCCCTGAGAAAATCTGCAACCGGAATAGTCAACAGCCGCTACCGTGTCCAGATACATCTGAATCTGCACACAAGGTGTAGGGAGTAATGTGAGTATGCCAACTCAGTAAGTAACAACAGTAAATAAAGACTGAGAAGTAGTGACGAGTAATAATGCAAGTAAAGTTCATATCACAAAAATTTAGTAAAGTACAGCATGCTTTTAAAACCAGAGTTTGAATCAAATCAGCTCTTTTAAATCCAGTTCCAGTAAAATCATTTAAAGACATCTTTCAATAGTTTTCAAACAAAGGCTCAATGCAAAGGTGAGAAAAAATAATGAAATCATAATCAGCCCCTCGGGCAACATCACTCATATACAGTCCCTCGGGAAAACCTCACAATCACTCGTATACAGCCCCTCGATCAGAGCTCACCATCACTCACGCCTCCCAGTCACTCAGCACTCGGCACTCGCACTCAGTAGGTAAGTGCGCTCACTGGGGGTGTGTACAGACTCCGGAGGGGCTTCTTCAGCCCAAGCGCTATATCAAGCCAATCATGGCATAAATCAATGAGGCCCTCGGCCTATATCAAACATGTTGCGGCGTGCAGCCCGATCCCATAAATATCCTCACAAATCAGGCCCTCGACCTCACTCAGTCATAAACCTCTCCAGTCTCTCGGGCTATCAGAAAACAAAGTATTCAGCCCAAACAACATTTATGTGATGCATCAAAATAGAGTAATAGAGACTGAGTTATGCTGTAGATATGTATAAACATGACTGAGTACAGAATTTCAATCAAAAACAATGAGAGGATAGCAAGAAACAACCTCTAAGGGTCCAAACAACACTGGCATAAGGCCTAAACATGGCATCCAGCCTGATTTACAGAAATTCTTTCTAATACACATAAGAATCATATAGTTTCAACAAAATATTCAACTTTACAGTTGATACGGGATGGATTAAGTCACAATCCCCAACGTTGCACGCCCACACGCCCGTTACCTAGTATGTTCGCCACCTCCAAATAGTAAAATGATACAAAATTCCGGGGTTTCATACCCTCAGGACCAGATTTACAATCGTTACTTACCTCAAACCGATCAAATCCCTACTCCGTGATGCTCTTGCCCCTCGATTCGGCCTCCAAATGCTCCGAATCTATTCACAATCAGTACAATACCATCAATTTATGCTAAAGAAATGAATTTCACAAGAAAAACTACCAATTTAGACCAAAAACCCGAAATTGGCTCAAACTCGGCCCCCGGGCCCACATCTCGAAATCCAACAATATTACAAAACTTGAAAGCCCATTCACTCACGAGTCCATACGTACAAAATGTATCAAAATCCAACACCGTTTGATCCCTCAAATCCTCACATCACACTCTCCAAAATCCCAAGCCCTAACCCCTCATTTTCACCCCTAATTTCCACTAATTAAATGATTAAATAACGAAAAATCACCATAGATAGGAGTATTAGAGCTCAAGCAACTTACCTCAATGAAAACCACCTGTATCGCTCTTCAAAATCACTCCAAAAGCTCCAAAAACCGACTTGAAAATGGTGGAAATGAACCAAAATTCGCGAAGTGTTCTTTTTATAGTTTCTGCCCAGGTCGTTCCCACCTGCGACTAAATATGCGCACCTGCGGTGCCGCATCTGCGCAAGAACCTCCACACCTGTGGAAAATAATTAAAACCCCCAACTTCGCACCTGCACTCCATATCCGCATCTGCGACCACGCATGTGCGGAAAAGACCTCGCACCTGCGGATGCTGTCTGACCTCCTCACATCCACTTCTGCGAGCACCTATCTGCATCTGCGGACCTCCAGATGTGACCTCCCCTACGTACCTGCGGACCCAGCCGACTTCAACTCCGTCCGGACTTGGGAACTCCCGCGTGCACCTATGACCTCGCACCTGTGACTCCCCATCCGTAGGTGCGGAAAACATCAACAGCCTCAACACCAGCAGAATCAGCAACTCTCAACACCAAAAATCAATTTGTTAGCCACCCGGAACTCACCCGAGGCCCTCGAGATCACAATCAATCACACTAACAAACCATATATTAACATACGAACTTAGTCGAACCTTCGGAACACTCAAAACAACATCAAAACACCAAATTACCATCGTATTCAAGCCTAAGAACTTCTAAACTTCTGAATTCCACCAACGATGCCGAAACCCGCTAAACCACGTCCGAATGACCTCAAATTTTACATATACGCCACAAAATGACACTACGAACCTACTCCAACTTTCGAAATTCTGTTCCGACCCCGATATCAAATTTTTCACTGCCGACCAAAATCGCCAAAGTTTCAACTTTCGCCAATTCAAGCCTAATTCTACCACGGACCTCCAAATTACATTTCGGACGAGCTCCTAAGTCCAAAATCACCTAACAGAGCTAACGAAATCATCAAAATTCAAATCCGAGGTCGTTTACGCATAAGTCAACTTTCGGTTGACTTTTCCAACTTAAGCTTCTACTTTAGAGACTAAGTGTCTCAATCCACTCCGAAACTACCCCGGACCCAAACCAACTAACCCGATATATCATAATATAGTTGAAAAGCACAAAAGGAAGCAGAAATGGGGGGAAAATGGGCTATAACTCTCGAAACGACCGCCCTGGTCGTTACACAAATTTAGACACAAGATTTACTTCAATACTCAATCACAACTTTTCCTTTAGAATTTACCTCCAAACCACTTGTATCTATTAAAAATGACTCCATAATATCAAATATTTCTAAAGGAATCAATTATATTGCATAAATTAATTTTTTTAAATTTTTCTCCAAAAAGTCAAAAAATCGACCCCGGACCCACTTGGTCGAAATCCGAGGTTCGAACCAAACTTTATTTACCCATTAATCATCGAGCCCGGATATATAGTTCGTTTTGGAATCCGACCTCAAATTGAGGTCCAAATCCCCAAATTTTTGACATTCCTAGTTTCTACCCTAACCCTTAATTCTACCATGAAAACTCTAGATTTTAGTTTGATAATTCATACAATGTAATGGGTAATTGAAAGAAAATGGTTTAGAATCATTTACCAACACTTTGGAGAAGACAATAACTCTTGAAAATCGCCTCTAGCCCGTTTGGTTTTTGAGAAAATGAGTTAATGGCCAATTCCCGTTATTGGATTCTGTTAAGTGCTGGGCGACAGTGTTCATCGCGTTCGCGAGAGCACTGTCGCGTTCGCGAGACCGTGTTTATGTTCGCGTAGGCTACCCCTCCTCCCCTTCCCTTAGCCTTCGCGTTCGTGAGACATTGCTCGCGTTCGCGATGAAGGAACGACCAACCCTCTCTCAGGTCCCCAAGTGCTTTGCGTTCGCGATGAGTCGGTCTCGTTCACGAAGGGTAAATCCCCCATCACTTCGCGTTCGTGACCAGGCCTTCGCATTCGCGAAGAAGAGATTTCAGCCTCACCAGTTTACTCTTCGCATTCGCAAGAGGACCTTCGCGAACGCGAAGAAGGACATGCCAAAACACCAGAATCTGCAGAAAACTAGATTTTCCAAAGTCCAAAACATCCTGTGGCCTATCCGAAACTCGCCCGAGCTCTCGGGGATCCAAACCAAACATGCACACAAGTCTAAAAACATCATACGAACTTGCTCGCGCAATCAAATCGCCAAAATAACGCCTAAAACTACGAATTTAGCACCAAATCAAATGAAATTCCCGAGGACACTTTAAAAGTTCTATCTTCATCACCGGACGTCCGAATCATGTCAAACCAACTCCGTTTCTCACCAAATTTCACAGATAAGTCATAAATATTATATTGGATCTATACCAAACTCCGGAACCAAAATACGGACCCGGTATCAAAAAGGCCAAACATCAACCAATTCTTTAAAAAAATTAGATTTTCATCAAAAATTCATAACTCGAGCTAGGGACCTCCGAATTCGATTTCGGGCATACGCCCCGGTCCCATAATTCGATACGGACCCACCGAGACCGTTAAAATATAGATCCGGACCCGTTTACCAAAAATGTTGACCGAAGTCAACTAAAATCAACTTTTAAGGGAAAAATTCTTATTTTTATCAATTTTCAACATAAAAGTTTTCCGGAAACACGCTGCGCAGGCAAATCAAGGAAGGTAAAAATGATATTTTTAAGGCTTAAGAGCGCAAATTCGAGTTCTAAAACATAAGATGACCTTTTGGGTCATCGCATACACGCGCGAAGCGCGTACCCTAAGACTAATCTATATTATTATAAAAGCATGAATGTTTGAACACTAAATGTTGAACAACAAAAATATCCCTGAAATATTAACTTACATTTATACCCTTCAAAATTAAATTAATTGCTTCAAACAAAACAATAGAATATGGGACAATATTGTAACATTTAGTGCCTCAAATATAGGAGTTTGAAACTAACTAATACTAGAAATTTTAAAATCATAAAAGATCGCGAATCAAGTTATAGTGCCTAAAATATAGGAGTGTGTTACCAACTAATAGTAGAATATTTTAAAGCCACCTATCATTGGAAAAAGAAAAGAAGAAAAATTTCTTAATCCATAATATAACGTAAACTTCCAATGTCATTCTACTTTCTTTTGGAAAATAACACTGGTCATTTGAATAAGCTTTTAAGTACAATTGCTTCTGACTTTTCAAACAATATAAAAATCAGAAAGCTATCAGATTGCTCTATAGTGAGNGGTGATTTTTGTCAAGACCCAAAATCCATTTAAGGTCGTGATGATGTCGGACACCGCTGTCAGGCAAGCCAACACTATATAGTTAATTAAATCGTCTTTTAGCATTTTGAAATCAAAATTTCTTCAATGAAATAATAAAGAAAGAACTCATAGAGTAAATGATAAATAGTTTTAGCAACTAAATTTTTAATCAATTCATAACCATTCCCAAAACCCGGTGTCATAAGTGCATGAGCATTTACTAGAGAATTAAAAATAAAATACAACATCTGTATAAAATACAAATTAGACAGGAAAATATAATAACTCTGAAGGAGACTCTGTTGGCTGTAGATCGTCATATATAATGCAACTCACCTATGTCCCCACAATTATTAACCAACCTCTGCGCCCACACGACCGCTAGACATATATGTACCTGAACAATAAAATATACAGCAAGTGCGGCATGAGTACGAACTTTTTGGTAGTACCGGTGAACCAGATGGCCGCAGAAACAACGTGTACCCAGTAAGTATCAAGCCTAATCTCGAAGAGGTAGAGACGAGATGACCGACTTTTACACTCATTAAGAGTCAATAATAATAAATGAAATAAAGATAGCAATATCTAGATCAATATGATTTATAGAATTTACAATGATTTTCTTTACCCAGCAGAAATAATTAAAATCCTTCAATTCCAATAAATTTCTAATTTATCAATTAGCCTCATTTACACGAATAACCATAATTTCTTTAACAATTAGAGATAATTAATTCTTTCAATTTAAATAATTTCAAATTTATAAATTAAATTCCTTCAGATGCAACAATTTTCAATCTATTAATTAAATTCACAAGCTGTAATTAAAATAGCAAAGTATCATGTAATTTTCATTATTAGGCATGATTTCTGCCGAGATCGTACGGCCCGATCCAAAGTGTCGTGTACACTGCCGAGGGACATGCGGCACGATCCATAGATGCATCTATCCTGCCGAGGCGTTCGGCGCGCTCCACAAGAAAGGATGATATTTTCTTATGTACCTCCGAAATGAGAGTATATTTATTACAAGATAAATTCAAGAGGAAGAACGATTTCTCTTAACAATTAATTAATTTAAAGAGAAAATCAAGCATATATATATATATATATATATATATATATATAGAATAATAATAATTATTATTATTATTATTTTAAAAATACAAATGTTAAGACACAAAATATTGATTGGTAAAAATATCAACACCCGCACATATAGACTTTAGAGTTGCATGGTAAGCATGAATAGGTTTGAATATGAGTGGTTGCCTGACAGAATAAATTTTATTCCTTCGAATAAATTATCAATGAGTTTTCACTCTATATATCTAAGATAAATAGTTAAAAAGAAATATTTACAAGTCAACAACAAGGATATGACATTTAGTTTGGTAGGTATGGCGATCTTTTAATATATTTACGCCAATTTGCAACTCAGAAAAAACTAAATCTCAATTGGTGACTACTCCTAATAAATCAATCACTTTCAAAAATAAATATACTAAGTTACATCTCAAGGTTATCTATGATAATTGATTTGAATGGAATGATAAGAATACGGGTTGAATAATTTTCTAACGATAACTTTTGTATAATATGATTTCTTCTGTATAATCAAAGAAATGTGTTTTCAATGTGTGGCTAAGAATTTAAATTTTTTTGACACAAAAATGTGTAATAATTGAAACAGAATAAAGTCCAACTAAAAAAAATGCCATGAAAGACAGTGATAACTAAATGACTTTTAAGTTTAGTTTTCTCCATTATCAATATATTTTTATCTTAAGATATACATTAGACGTCATATGCCTAAAGGCTTAAGTAAAGTAAATCATAACTTTACATAAAATAGTAATAATAGTGCACTTGTTAAGTTATTTTATAACTTCAATCACATAACTTTGCGACTCCAGAATATTTAATTTTAATTTGCTCTCTATATTATGTCAAAACACTATTTATGACTTGGTTTGTCTAATAAAATATATTTTTTATTTATTTAAGGAATTGATTTCATATTGTGTACATGTACAATGAAAGTTTACTGGTGTCAGTATACATTTCTCGTGAAACGCACGTTCATAGAATTTAGTACTATATTAAAAGCACAAAACCCTTTAACAAAATATTGTTTGTCTTTTTTACCGTTTAAAAATAAATTTCAGATTAGACAAAATAATCATTTTAATTACTTTTCGAATAGTTAAAACTTTGAAATCAAGTAAATTTTGTTTACCTAAACCTTCATTTTTTAAACTAAACAGAAAGTCTTAATTTTAGGACTCCAAATGGACTAGGATTTACATTAATAATATTTTCCATTTAAAAGGCAAAAGAGTAATACTACTATCACGACCCAATTTCACTTATAGGTCGTGATGGCGTCCAACACTATAGTTAGACAAGCCAAATTAATAAATTAAGCATATATTGACAAAATTTAAAACCAAAAAAATAATAAAATACCAAATTCTACTAATGTGTGTCCCAAGACCTGGTGTCACAAGTGTATGAGCATCTAGAAGATTATACAAAACCTCAAATACTGTCTGAAATAAAAATAGATAGAATGAAAAAAATACAAGGAGAGACACTAGTAGCTGCAGAACGGCTTAGAAAGGCAGCTCACCACTATGCCCCTGGATAACGTGGGTGTAAGACGATAGGTCCTCCACTAGTACTTGCCTCAGGTCCTGCACAAAAAGTGCAGCAAGTGTAGTATGAGTACGTAAACAACGTGTGCCCAGTAAGTATCAAGCCTAATCTCGAAGTAGTAGAGACGAGATGGCCGACTTTGACACTCACTATGGGTCAATAATAAAAACTGAAATACCACTAGAATATCTAAATCAGCACGATTCATAGAATTTACAATAATTTATTTAACCAGCGAAAAAAATCATCTTCCATCAAATGCAAAAAGATTTCAAAATATTAATTAAATTCCTTAAATTCAAATAATTTTCAATTTATCAATCAATCTCATTTATAGGAATAACAATTAATTCCTTAACAAGCAGGAATAATAACTCATTAAATTTCAAGTATTCTCAAATTTATTAATTAGCTTCACAAGCTGAAATAACTATTAAAGTATCGTGTAATTATTATTATTAAGCACGATTAATTCCGAGGACGTATGGCACGATCCAGAGTGTCGTGTATACTGCCGAGGGACGTGCGGCGCGATCTATAGATGCATCTATCCTGCCAAGGTGTTCGACCCGCTCCACAAAAAAGGAGGACATTTTCTTATGTACCTCCAGAAGGAGAGTATATTTATTATAAGATAAATTTCGGGGGAAGAACAATTTCTTTTAACAATTAAATAATTTAAACAGAAATTTAAACATATGAGATTTCCATCCTTTAATATTTTTATCTAACAATTCACAACATATATATAAATATATCAAATAATTTAATTAAGTAAAGACTACAATTTACATAAGTAATTCATGATTTTGAGTCCTAAACTACCCAGACTTTAGCATTAATAGTAGCTACGCATGGACTCTCGTCACCTCGTGCGTACGTAGGCCCCCCAATTAGCAACAATTATTTAATTTAATCACCTATGGGGTAATTGTCTCCTCACAAGATTAGACAAGAGACTTACCTCGTCTCAAAATCCACTTTCCGATTATCGCATCGCGTAAAATTCTCGATTCGATGCCGAAAAGTTTGAAACTATCCAGAAGTTATATAAAATAATTAATATATGTTCAATAAGTCAAAATTTATCTTTTAAATAAATTACCCTATCCAAAATAGTAAAATTCCTAAAATTTATCACGGGCCCACCTGCCCGGATTTCGGAAATATTTGGATGGAAACGTTACCCATAATCTCAAGAACTCAAATATATAATTTCTACCCAATTCCATAACTATTTTCGTGATTAAAATCTCATTTTTATAAAAATCTAGGTTTTTCACCTAAACCCTTGATTTCTAAGATTTACTAGTTATAATCTACCCATAATCTATGTATTTAACCCAAGGGGTGTAGAATTAACTTACCTTCCAATTGCTAGTTGAAATCCCCCTCTCAAAAGCTCTGAAATCGCCGGAAAATGGAGGAAAATGGGCTTAAAATGTCTGAGCCCCGACTTTTTAACCATTCTGCCCAACAGGCATTTCCGCACCTGCGGCTTTTGCACCTGCGGAAAATCCTCGCAGGTGCGAGTTTCACTCGCCTGGGCCAAGGTCGCTTCTGCGCACCCTTCTTCGCACTTGCGCGTTCGTAGGTGCGCAAATTCTCTGCATCTGCGGTCCACTGCCTCCTCCCCCTTTTCTGCTTCTGCGCACAAGGACTCGCATCTGCGAGGTTCGCTCCTGCGAGCTACTGCCGCACCTGCGAATGTCGCACCTGCGGCTGGTCAAGCGCAGGTGCGATTCTAACAGTAGCTGGGAGCGTCAGTTTTGGCTCCCAACTTCCAACTTGGTCCGAGACTCGTCTGATTAACACTCGGGACCCCGCGGCCCCGTCCGAACATACCAACAGGTTTGAAATCATAAAACGGACTCGCTCGAACTCTCGGAATGCGTAAAACAACATCAAATCTAAGGATCATGCCCTAAACCAAATTGATTCAAACTTAAGAATTTCAAGTTCTTCAATTTATTTCCAATGCGCCGAAATATATTTAAACTACTCGGAATGACACGAAATTTTGCGTGCAAGTCTTAAATCACTATACGGAACTATTCCCAAACGCAGAATTCCAAACGGACTTTAGTTACTCAAAATCCTACTCCAAACCAAATTTAAAGAAGTTTAAACCTTCAAATAGTTAATTCTTACTATTAAGCGTCAAAATGCTCCCGGATTATCCAAAACCCGATTCAGACATATGCCCAATTCCAAAATCATCATACGAACCTATTGGAACCGTCAAATTCCGATTCCGGGGTCGTTTTCTCAAAATATTGATCGAAATCAAACTTGTCCATTTAAAGCTAACATAAGGAACCAAGTGTTCCGATTTCAACCCACACACTTCCAAATCCCGAACCAACCATCCCCGCAAGTCATAAATTAATAAAATCATGTTCGGGGAGTTTTATTTTAGGGAACGGATTTCTAAAAGTTAAAATGACCGGTTGGGTCATTACATTCTCCACCTCTTAAACAAACGTTCGTCCTCGAACGGGTTTAGAATAATACCTGGAGTGCTAAATAAGTGTGGATATTTTCTCCGCATGTCCTCCGCGGCCTCCCAAGTCGCTTCCTCAACTGGTTGGCCCCTCCACTGGACCTTTACTACAGAAATCCTCTTGGACCTCAACTGGCAAACTTGTTTATCAACAATGGGAAATGGTTCTTCTTCATAACCCAAACTCTTATCTAGCTGAACTGTGCTGAAGTCCAACACATGTGATAGGTCAGCATGATACTTCTGTAGCATAGATACATGGAAAACCGGATGAACTCCTGATAGACTGGGGGGGCAATACAAGCTAATAAGCAACCTCCCAACTCGTCTCAACACCTCAAATGGGCCTATAAACCTTGGGCTCAACTTGCCCTTCTTCCCGAATCTCATAATTCCCTTTATCGGCGAAACCTTCAAGAGAACGTTTTCACCTACCATAAATGATAAATCACGTGCTTTCTGATCCGCGTACCTCTTCTGTGTGGACTATGCTATACGAAGTCGCTCCTGAATCAACTTTACCTTTTCCAAGGCATCCTTTACCATATCAGTACTATATATCTTAGCCTCATCGGGCTCAAACCATCTGATAGGTGAACGGTATCGACGGCCATATAAAGCCTCAAATGGAGCCATCTCGATGTTGGATTGGTAACTGTTATTATAAGAAAACTTGGCCAAAGGCATGAAACGATCCCGCTGACCTCCAAAGTCAATCACACATGCCCTGAGCATATCCTCCAAAATCTGAACTGTCCGCTCTGACTGCCTGTCGGTCTGCGGATGAAAGGCTGTGCTGAGCTCTACACGGTTCCCTAATTCACTATGTAATGCTCTCCAGAAATGTGAAGTAAACTGAGGGCCTCTATCTGATCTGATGGAAATTGGCACACCGTGCAACCGAACTATCTCTTGAATATAAATCTGGGCCAACCTCTCTGAAGTATACGTAGTCACAACAGGAATAAAGTGTGCCGACTTGGTCAACCTGTCGATAATGACCCAAACTGCATCAGACTTCCGCAAGATCCGCGGCAACCCAACTACAAAGTCTATAGTGATGCGTTCCCATTTCCATTCTGGTATAGTCATCTGCTGAAGTAGGCCACCTGGCCTCTGGTGCTCATATTTAACTTGCTGGCAATTTAGACACCTAGCTACATACTCAACTATGTCCTTTTTCATTCGTCGCCACCAATAACGCTGTCTCAAGTCACGATACATCTTCGTAGCACCTGGATGAATAGAATACCGAGAGTTGTGTGCCTCCTCCAGGATCTTTTTCCTCAGTTCATCCACATTAGGAACACACAGACGATCCTGGAGTCGCAGAACACCATCCACACCAATAGTAACTTCCTTGGCACCACCTCGTAGTATCGTTTCTCGAAGAACCATTAAGAGTGGATCATCATATTGGCGAACCTTGATATGCTCAAATAGTGAATACTGAGCTACGACACATGCAAGAACTCGGCTGGGCTCTGAAATATCTGCACAAGTCTGTTGGCCAAGGACTGGATATCCAAAGCTAATGGCCTCTCTTCTGCTGAAATGAAAGCCAAACTACCCATACTCTCATCCTTTCTACTCAAGGCATCCGCAACTACATTTGCTTTACCTGGATGATATAGGATAGTAATATCATAATTGTTTAGTAATTCCAGCCATCTGCACTGCCTCAAATTTAGGTCCCTCTGCTTGAACAAATGCTGCAAACTGCGATGATCAGTATAAACTTCACAAGATACCCCATAAAGATAATGCCTCCAAATCTTAAGGGCGTGAACAATCGTAGCTAACTCCAAATCATGTACCGGATAATTCTGCTCGTGGGGCTTCAACTGACGTGAAGCATATGCAATAACTCGCCCTTCCTGCATTAATACACAACCCAAACCAACGCATGAAGCGTCGCAATAGACTGTATACATTCCCGAACCGGAAGGTAACACTAACACTGGTGTTATAGTCAGTGTTGTCTTGAGCTTCTGAAAGNAAAACTCCTGATCTCAGTCGCCGAAGTGGGTCGATGCCAATTCTGAACTACCTCAATCTTTTTGGGATCAACTTTAATACCTTCGCCCGATACAATATGTCCCAAAAAATGCTACATACTCTAGCCAAAACTTACATTTAGATAACTTAGCATATAGCTTTTGTTCCCGCAATGCCTGTAGCACTACTCTCATATGCTGCTCATGTTCCTCCTTACTGCGCGAGTAGATCAAAATGTCATCAATGAAGACACTGACAAACGAATCAATATATGGCCTGAATACCCTGTTCATTAGATCCATAAACGCTGGCGGGGCATTAGTTAAACCGAAAGACATTACCAGAAACTCATAATGACCATATCTAGTA
>AWOL01S0012762.1:110679-151391 GCA_000715115.1 Nicotiana otophora | reverse complement strand
ACACGCAAAAAAAAAAAACAGCAGAGACTCATTGACCATAGTAATCCAAGAACATAATAAAGTAAAATTCAATTGAAAAAGTAGCGGAAAAATACCCTTTAGGATACACGTTTCCAGCTAGAGGAAAAACAAGAGAGGAACCAAACTTGGACTGTTTCTTCCAAGAGGGACGAGGCAGACTAAAGGCAGAAAAACAACCCTTAAACGACTGAGATAGAAGTAGACAGTACAACGCCAATAGCACCCAAAAAGGTACTTTCCATTTTCCTTTCATGATTGATTGATTATAGGAGGGGGGGAAAACAAGAAAGATCAAAAAAAAGTTTGATTCTGACTACAGAGAAAGACTGAGTAGGAGGCTGAACTGAACACCGTCCTCGTGTGCGGACTTTTGAGTTTTAGCGAATGAGAAATAAGCAGACTGCGTCAATTGCACATGTAGGAAAAAACAGGGAAAAGCTGACTTTGTGAATTGCACCTTCGTCGAACGCGGGGTAACGCGCTAGGTAGAATAGGTCGTTTTTTTTTTTTTTTTTGGGTCCAGCACACCGAATTTTGCGCGAGTCATTCCGCGTTTAAGCGAGAGCTATTCAAAATCGAATGGAAACCGTTAATCGAATTGAACTGATGTTTATTGGCTTATTAGTATTGGATTATTGGGGTAATGGATGGTGAACATATTGAGATTTTATAATTAACGGCTTAACGATTTGGGGGCGGATTACTCAATTTTCTTATCGGGTAAACCGTTAACCCGTTAAGAGTTTTTATATTTATACTTTTACCCCTATGTATATAAACTTATTACTACATTGTTGCATAAGTAGTTGTACGTAGAATGATAGAACTGTCTGTAGCTAACGGCAGTTGTCTTTGACTTCTCATGAATTATGAGTGGACATGAATTGAATTCCTCTCTGGCCATTTTACTTAAGCGGGGTTTGTTTCATTACTTCACTTACAACTAGAATTTGAAGTTTGTCTGTCAGTCGGGTTTTCTAATTGTTTTGTAGATAACAATGCAAATGGTATTGATTGTTCAAAAACTAACATAGACAATTTGAACTATGCATTTGGCCGTTTGGTATTGATTGTTAAAAAAATATTTATTTGGTTTAGTCGATAAACCACCCGATAATCGTTAATTCGATACCAATCCGCTCGTTGTCTTATTGGATAGCTAGCGGATTACTATATTTATAATCCGATAACCGACAAGCCGAACCGTTAAGCATAATTATCCGCCCGATAAGCACCCTTAGTTTACGCAAAAGAATGTACCTCAAAAGATGTGATGTAGTAGACTACCCTGATGCCATCAGGATTCCACGGCTCACTCTCCAACTTTGAACATTTATTATTTTTCCTCATCAAATCAAAATTAATATTTTAGAATACTTATTTTACTCTCAACAACTTTTCCTCTTTTTTCATTTCTTTAATATAGTAATTTTTTCGTTTTAATGATATTATGTACTTGTCAATAAACAAATAAATATTATTTTCGAAACATAAAAGAATGAGAGTAATAATCAAGCATACAAGTTAATGGCATTTAATAATGAAATAAATGAGAAAAAAAAATACAACAAATAATTTGGTGGTCTTAGTAATTTTTTAATAGCAATCACAATTTAATTTCACAATGGTCATATAACTATGACATTTTTTCATCAGAGTAATATAACTATGTTTTCTTACACAAAAATCATAGAACTTTCACTAACTCACATAAAAATCATAGTGAACGAAAAATACCAACTTTCTGGTAGTATTCCATATTTTTTTAATTCATTTTAATATATAATAACCCAATTAAAATAGAAATGACCCGGCCCGACCCAATCCAATATATATATATATATATATATATAGTGAATCCTTCCCCCAAAATATAAGATACTTCTATCTTTTATTTTTTTTCAATATTTTTATTCAAATTATATGGATAGTATTATTATTATTATTATTATTATTCATACCTTTAATTTGTTTTTTTTGGGTAAGAATCTCATGCAAAACGCTTCAAAGAAAGAAAAATATATTATTTAAAAATGTCATATAACATATATATAATGATTTGACCACCTACTGTTTGTCTGACATAAATGATTTCAAAAAGATCATAAACAATATATAAAGAAGCTCACACATAGCTGGTTATTATACAAAATAACATACACACCCTCACAGCACCTACTGACTGCCTGACATAAATAATTTGGAGTATTTTGCATAAAATATATATTTCTTTCTTTAGAGTATTTTCCATGAGATGCTGACCAAAAAAAGTATGAATAATCAGAGAGATCGTGAAATAATAATGCTAAATTTAAATGAAAATCTTCAAAAAGAAAATAAAAGATAGAAGTAGCATATTTTGGGGAAGGATTCATTTTTAGTATTATTTTAATACGGTTTGGGTCGGGTGATTCCTATTTTAATTAGGTTATTATTTATTAGAATGAAAATATAAAAAAATAAAAAAACATGAAAACATACTACCGGACAGTTGTGTTTTCCGATCATTATGATTTTCGTGTGATGTAGTTAAAGTTTTATGATTTTTGTGTGAGAAAACATAGCTATATAACTTTAGTAAAAAACAAAGTCATAGTTATATGACAATTTGTAAAATTTATCCCTCAATGTATTTACCAAATTGAGAGTAAAAGTGAGTGAGAATTTAATAAACTATGCAACGCAAATAATGAAAAACCAATATGTGTAAAATAGCGGTAGATTTTATAATAAATTTCTAAAAGTTATCTATTTATACTTTACATGAATTTTATATTATAGTTTTAATAAGTTTCTATCAATAACAATTAAAAGTAATTTGATATTTAATGTATATACTAAAACTTTTAACATTATATATAGGGTGTTCAACAAAAGGGTTAAGACACCCTTAAACCTAGGGGTGTAAATAGGTCGGGTTGGTTCAGATTTTTCAATTATCAAATCAAACCAATAGTGTCGGGTTTTTAAATTTATAAACACCAAACCAACAAAGTCATTTTTTTCAATCTCGGTTTTTCTCGGATTTTTCGGTGTTTTTCAGGTTTTCGGATTTTTTTCGGTAAAGTTTTCATAGCATAAAATATGTAACTTGTGCTCTAAATATTTCTTAAGTCCTAGTTAAATATAATTATATAATGTGTTTTCCAAAAAACTAACACAATAATATGAGATAAGTCATAGTATTATACTAAAATATTTAATAATAAAGATAAAATAATAAAATTACATAAATAAATATTGTTAATTAATAAGTCATAATAAAAATTAACATAATCTAAAAATACTATATAGGTTATGCTAAAATAAGTATAGCTAATAAGTACTAATATTAATTACATAGCTAAGCACTAAAAAAAGAGATAGTAATGATCCGACCGGTCATTTTACTTTCTAGATTCCTGTTCCCCTAAATAAGATTTTCCGTATGTGCTTTTACTGTTTTATGACTTGCGGGGATGGTTAGTTCGGGATTTGAAAAGGTACGGGTTGAAATTAGAACATTTGGTTCCTTGGTTTGGCCTTAAAAGGCTAAGTTTGACTTTGGTCAATATTTTGAGTAAACGACCTCGAACTCGGTATTTGAGGTTCCAATAGGTTCGCATGATGATTCGGACTTGGGAGTATGTTCGGATCGGATTTTGGATGACCCGGGAGCGTTTCGGCGCTTAATAGTGAAAGTTGGCACATTTGAGGTTTTAGATTTCTTTAAATTTGATCTGAAGTAGGATTTGGTATTATCGAGGTCCGTTTGGGATTCCGAGTTGGAGAATAGTTCTGTATGGTGATTTAATACTTGCACACAAAATTTGGTATCATTTCGAGTAGTCTAAGTATGATTCGGCGCGTTCGGGGTGATTTAAAAACTTGAAGTTCATAAATTAATTCTATTGAGTTTTGGGATGCAATTCTTAGTTTTGTTGTTATTTTATGCATTTCGAGAGTTCGAGCAGGTACGTATTATGTTTATGGACTTGTTGGCGCATTTGGACGGGGTCCCGAGTGACTCGGATGTGTTTTGAACCACCCAGAGCTAAGTTGGAAGAATCATATTTTCCAGTTTTGGTTTCCTTTTTCGCGAACGCGGAAGGACCCTCGCGTTCGCGATGAAGGAATTGGGCTGGGGGAAATTTTGTGCTTCGCGTTTGCGTGATAAGGTCCGTGATCACAAATGGTAAGGCGAGTTGAGTGGGGGTGGCACCGTTGTTCTTCGTGTTCGTGAAGGTGCCCTCACGTTCTCGTAGCGCAGGGCAGGTAAGCCTCCGCGTTTGCGAGGCCCTGGTCGCGTTCGCGATGGCCAAGTTTTCTGGGCCTGGGCCATTTGCCCTCGTGAACACGAGGCCCTTTCCGCGTTCGCGAAGAATGGGCAGTTGGGCAGTGTCTTGTTTTAAATTGGGACTTAAGCTATTTTAAATTTATTTATTACACTTTTGGGCGATTTTGAAGTTTTAAAGAGGAGGATTTCAACCTAACTTTTGAAGGTAAGTAATTTCTACCCAATGTGAGTTTAATACATAGATTATGGGTAGATTTTAACATGTAAAATTATGAAAATTATGGGTTTAGATGAAAAATCTAGGTTTTGCTAAAAATGGGATTGAACCAGGAAAATGGTTATGGAATTGAGTGAAAATTATATATTTGAGTTCATGAGGATATGGGTAACATTTATCTTCAAAAATCTCTAGAATTCGGGCACGTGGGCCTGGGAATGAATTTTAGGAATCTTTCAATTGGGGTTGGGTAATCACTCTAATAGTTAGAATATGAACTTTTGAACATTTATTGACTGATTTATATAACCTTTGACTAGTTTCGGATTGTTCGACACCGAGTTGAGACTTTAGAGTGAATTGGAGGTCGAAAAGTGAACTTTGAGATGAGGTAAGTCTCTTGTCTAACCTTGTAAGAGCAAATTTACCCGTTAGGTGATTGAATTAATGTTTGCTTCTAATTGTGGGGGCTATGTACGTACGAGGTGACAAGAGTTCGTGCGTAGCTACAAATTATGCTTATGTCCGGGTAGTTTTAGGACCCAAATCATGCGTTATTTGAAATGTTTGCACCCTACTTGTTAATTAAAGTGCTTAAATTATATTAGAAGGCCTAGTGGTAAGTTGCATCCTGAGTCGTTCTGTAGCACCTAAAGCCTTTCTTTTGTACTTATTTTCCTGTCTATATTATTTCAGACAGTAGGTAGAGTTTTGTATATTCTACTAGTGCTCATACACTTGTGACACCAGGCCTTGACACACACTTTAGCAGATTTTATGGTTTTGGAGTATTTACATATTTATGCTTGCTTTCAGAAGCTTTCATTTCATTCATTTGACTCTCTATTTCTAAAAATCCTAAATAAATGGAATTTAATTACTTGTAAGCCTTTAAGAGAAGTAATCACGTAGTAAATTCATCGTAGGCTTGCCTAGCAGTGACGTTGGGCGCCATCACGGCCTATAGGAGATATTAGGTCGTGACAACATGGTATCAGAGCATTAGCTTCACGGCAAAAGGGACATTAGTGTACTGCTATCACTAATCAATGTCTCCTGCTGTGGAACCACCTGCATCCATTTAAAGATACAGCTCCCCCGGCAAAAGGGACGTTAGTACCGTCGAATAGTACTAGTATGAAAACTAAACACCAATTTAAGAATTTAGAAATACAAGATAATTATGATGAACCAGTACGGAAATAGAATAATATAGATAACTGTCTCAACCATAGCAAGCTTATTAAAGGTTATCAACAACATTTATAGGATTTAAGATGAGATCCTATGTAGCCATCTTCACGCAAAGAGGCCCCGCCGCCTCACCCAATGTATGAAGGTGAAGGTGTACGTACAATACCACAACTCTAATCAAGCGGCCCTGCCGCCTCACCCCAATGTATGCGGGTAGATATATAACCACAGTACTAAGAACTTACACAAAGCGGCTATGCCACCTCACCCCAATGTATGCGGGTGGTGGTGCCACAACAATACCAAAACTATACATAAAGCGGTCGTACCGCCTCACTCCAATGTAAGCGGGTGGAGGTGCAGCCCCACAATATCATAAATCCCTACACAAAGCGGTCACGCCGCCTCACCCCAACATATATACAGGTGGAGGTGTATCATAATCACAATCTCTATACCATAATCCCCACACAAAGCGGTCATGCCGCCTCACCCTAATGTATGCAGGTGGAGGTGTATCATAATCACAATCTCTACACAACTTGGCATAATACCTTTCACATAAATCATAACTAGAAATTATAAAATGTGGATACGTAATCCATAGTTTGGGACACATCCTCGATTTATAATGCAATATAATAAGAGCATTTGAAATATGAATTGAACATATATCTTCATCACAAAACTTATCGGAATACTCGATTTATAATCAACATCTAGGAACTCACAAGGATAATGAGAATTCCAACTCTTAAAGAAGAGTTTAGCCAACATACCTCACTTGATCTTCCTTACACTCTAAATGTTCCGAAATTCTTAGCAACTTCAATTTATTTTAGAAATATAACAAATTAAATCAAAATTAGGAAGATGATCATGGTTCTAGATCATTTGAGCATTTTATCAAATACTAGATGTGCATTAAGGTTTCAAGATCCTTTTATGGAGGATTCCATCATCCCACAACCCAACCTTTACCATTTTAGCTCAACAATCTTTCTACACCCCTTGATAATACATGCATGTATAATAACCAACCCTCTTGCCCAGAAATTATCTTGCTTATTATCTATTGTTACACAAAATTTAAAATTGAGGGTTAGGGTGTAGAATCTTACCTCTAGGATGAAGACCTAGCGACTTTACCTTCTCAATCTTCCAAAACTTTGGCAAGAATTGATGAACAATTATTGGAGAACACCTTCTCACTCTAGGGCACCCTCTCTCACTCTAAAATGTCAGATAATAGCTCAAAATGACCCAAAGAGTGTATTTAACGAAATAGGGTCGGGTTTTAAAAACCCAAAAATGAAGTTCCGGAACAGGTTCTGCGGTCGCATATGCGACCGCATAATGGTTATGCGGACCACATATCGGTCGCATAATTGGTTACAAAATAGCCAAAAGAACTGCCTGTGTATGCGGTCACTATGCTGTCCGCATAACTGTTATGCGGTCACATAATGCACCGCATAACATTTATGCGGTCGCATAGTCGACTGCATAGTTGCTTCCAGCCGACCCAATTAACTGCCTCACTCTGCGGCCATTATGCGGTCCGCAGAGTGGTTCTGCGGTCGCATAATGGACCGCAAAAATGAACTTTTCCGCCAAATATTTCCTTTTCATTCCCGTGCATTGTTCAATCCAAAAGGTTCGAGCCTAGTCCGGTACTATAAAATATTATTTTCTTTGCAAAATTTACCAGGCCTTACACTTAAGTACTTTAAAATTTTTCGGGGTGTTACAATGTCATTCTCCCATCGGATGGTTTGAGTCCTGCGAGGCTAAGTTATATGGTACTGATTTGGTGAAGGATGTCTTGGAAATGGTAAAGTTGATTCAGGAGTGACTCCTCACAGCACAGTCCAAACATAAGAGTTATGCGGATCAGAAGGCGCATGATTTATAATTTATGGTGGGCGAGAAGGTTCTCTTGAAGGTCTCGCCGATGAAGGGAATCATGAGGTTCGGGAAGAAGGGCAAGCTGAGCCCAAGATTCATAGGTCTATTTGAGGTGTTGAGACGAGTGGGAGAGGTTTCTTATGAGCTTGCTTTACCTCCCAGGCTATCGAGAGTTCATAAGGTTTTCTACATGTCTATGCTCCGGAGGTATCATGCCGACAGGTCGCACATGTTAGACTTCAGCACGATTCAGTTAGAGGAGAGCCTGGGTTATGAGGAGGAGTCAGTTGCCATTGTTGATAGGGAAGTTCGCCAGTTGAGGTCTAAGAAGATTTCTGCGTTAAAGGTTCAGTGGAGAGGCCAACCAGTCGAGGAAGTGACTTAGGAGGCCGGGAGGACATGCAGAGCAGATATCCACACTTATTTAGCACTCCAGATATCTAAATACAACTATATAATGTATTTTCCAAGAAACTAACACAATAATATGAGATAAGTTATAGCATTATAATAAAATATTCAATAACAAAGATAAAATAATAAAATTACATAAAATAAATATTATTAATTAATAATCCATAATGCAAATTAACATAATCTAAAAATACTATATAGGTTATGCTAAAATAAGTATAGCTAATAAGTACTAATATTAATTACATAACTAAGCATTAAGGAAAGAGATTGTAATGAACCGACATGTTATTTTATTTTTTAGATCATTGTTCCCCTAAATAAGACTCCCCGTATGTGCTTTTACTAATTTATGACTTACGATGATGGTTAGTTCGGGATTTGGAAAGGTACGGGTTGAAATCGGAACACTTGGTTCCTTGGTTTGGCCTTAAAAGGCTAAGTTGGACTCTGGTCAATATTTTGAGTAAACGACCTCGGAATCGGTATTTGACTGTTCCAATAGGTTTGTATGATAATTTCAGACTTGGGCGTATATTCGGATCGGGTTTCGGATGACCTGGCAGCATTTTGGCGCTTAATAGTGAAAGTTGGCACATTTGAGGTTTTAGAGTTCTTTAAATTTGGTTTGAAGAAGGATTTGGTGTTATCGAGGTCCGTTTGGGATTCAGAGCTGGGGAATAGTTCTGTATGGTGATTTAAGACTTGCACACAAAATGTGGTGTTCTTCCGAGTAGTCTAAGTATGATTCAGCGCGTTCAAAGCGATTTGAAAACTTGAAGTTCATAAATTGATTCTATTGCGTTTTGGGGTGCGATTCTTAGTTCAGTGTTATTTTACGCATTTCGAGAGTTCGTGCAGGTCCATATTATGTTTATGGACTTGTTGGTACATTGGAACAGGATCCCGAGTGGCTCAGGTGTATTGCGAACCACCTAGAGCTAAGTTGGAAAAACCAGATTTTCCAGTTCTGGTTTCCTTCTTCGTGAACGCGGAAGGACCCTTGCGTTCGCGATATAGGAATTGGACTCGGGGAAATTTGTGCTTCGCGTTTGCGTGGTGGGGTCCGCTTTCACGAATGGTGAGGCGAGCTGAGTGGGGGTGGCACCGTTGTTCTTCGCGTTCGCGAAGGTGCCCTCGCATTCGCATAGGGCAGGTAAGCCTCCGCGTTCGCGAGGCCCTTGTCGCGTTCGCGATGGCCAAGTTTTCTGGGCCTGGTCCATTTTCCTTCGCGAACGCGAGGCCCTTCCCGTGTTTGCGAATAAGGGGCAGCTGGGCAGTGTCTTGTTTTAAATCGGGACTTAGGCTATTTTTAGTTCATTTATTACACCCTTGGGCGATTTTGGATATTTAAAGAGGGGGATTTTAACCTATCTTTTGAAGGTAAGTAATTCCTACCCGATGTGAGTTTAATACATAGATTATGGGTAGATTTAACATGTAAAATTATAAAAATTATGGGTTTAGATGACAAACCTAGGTTTTGCTAAAAATAGGATTTAACCAGGAAAATGGTTATGGAATTGAGCGAAAATTATATATTTGAGTTCATGAGGTTATAAGTAACATTTATCTTCGAAAATATCTGGAATCCGGGCACATGGGCCCGGGGGGTGAATTTTAGGAATCTTTTATTTGGGGTTGGGTAATCACTCTAATAGTTAGAATATGAACTTTTGAACATATATTGATTGATTTATACAACCTTTGACTAGTTTCAGATTGTTCGACACCGAGTTGAGGCTTTAGAGTGAATTTGAGGTCGGAAAGTGAGGTTTGAGACAAGGTAAGTTTCTTGTCTAACCTTGTAAGAGGAAATTTATCCCATAGGTGATTTGAATTAATGTTTGCTTCTAATTGTGGGGGCTACATACGTATGAGGTGACGAGAGTCCGTGCGTAGCTACAAATTATGCTTATGTACGGGTACTTTTAGGACCAAAATCATGCGTTATTTGAAATGTTTGCACCCTACTTGTTAATTAAAGTGCTTAAATTATATTAGAACTTAGTAGAGGAATTGTGAAAGGCCGTTAATGGAATTTGTATTATATTGTGTATTAACCTTTAATAATGTTTAAGTCAAATGCTTATAATGTATGCTCTCTACTTGTGGAGTGGGCCGAATGCCTCGGCAGTAGAAAGATGCATCTATGGTTCTTGCCGCTCAACTCTCGGCAATGTACACATTATTCTGGATCGGGACCGTACGACCTCGGCATAACCGTGTGTGTTAATGCTCAGAGTTTAATTATATATTTGATATCATTTCATGGCTTGAGAGGTTAAAAGTATACTTGATGAAATTAATTTAGGACTTACAATGTGAGAAAGAATTATTTACTTCTCGTTTGTTATTTAGTGATTATTTTGATTACATAACCCTTGCGTATTTAGAACTTCTGTACTTTATTGGTAGCCAATAGTATGTGTCGATGTCGACCCCTCGTCACTACTTCTTCAAGGTTAGACTTGATACTTACTGGGTACATATTATTTATGTACTCACGCTACACTTCTCCACTAACCGTGCAGGATCTGAGGTAGGTACATCTGGTGGACATACCGGCGCACGCCGCCGTTACCCCGAGGCCTAGTGGTGAGCTGCATCCTGAGTCGTTCTGCAATAACTAGAGCCTTTCTTTTGTACTTATTTTTCTATCTATGTTATTTCATGCAATAGTTAGAGCTTTGTATATTCTACTAGTGCTCATACACTTGTGACACCAGTTCTCGGCATACACTTTAGTAGATTTTATGGTTTTGGAGTATTTACATATTTATGCTTGCATTCATAAGCTTTCATTTTATTCATTTGACTCTCTATTTCTCAACATCCTAAATAAACTGAATTTAATTACTTGTAAGCCTATTAAAAGAAGTAATCAAGTAGTAAATTCATCGTAGTCTTGCCTAGCAGCGACGTTAGGCGCCATCACGGTCTGTAGGAGAAATTGGGTCGTGACAGAGATAAATTAAGTTATTCATTTTCATTATACACCAATGTAAAATTAAAATAATTATCCAACACTATCGTCATTCATAGTATTGAATTGAATTTCTTTTGTTAGCATTAGTATTGATTTGAACTTTGTTTGAGTTACTACATTTATGGGCTATAAACTTTATTTACTATTCAAGAATGTTAAGTATAAACTTGAAATAATACGTTAAAAGATAAAACTGTAAAAAAGTTTAAGAAATATTTTTAAATTACATTACAAAAAATATTTATATGTATAAAATATTTTTAAAAATTATATAAATGTGCAATCGGTTTGGTTTGGTTTCGGTTTGACTTTTTTTAGCTAAAACCAAACCAAACCAATTATGGCCGGGTTTTATTTTCCAATACCAAACCAAGTCAAACCAAACCACATCGGGTTTTTTTTCGATTTGACTCGGATTATCAATTTGGTGCGGGTTATAGGTTTTCTTTGTTCACCCCTACTTTCACCCCTAGCTCTGGCCTTGGAGCACATTGTAATATGCTATTCCTGAACGAAGAATAATTTAACTTGAATTTCTCATTTTGTTTCTAATGACAAGCTTTTATAGCTATGTAAATATTGTAGCATGTTTAAAAGCTACAAAAACGTTTTATAGATAAGTTTCAAAAGTATATATTTCTTTCTTAAACTCGTACTCAGTTAAAAGTATATCAAATAAATTAACGAAACAATTACGAGAAAGTATAGGTGGAGCACTTCCCCAATCAAATTTAACCTATATTGTTTTCCTACCTAACTTAGCCCATTTTGTATATAATTTAAAACTTCTTTTCACATATTAAGATAGTATTAAAATGATCAGTTAGAAACTAATTTTAGAGTGATATTTATGATTATCATCACAGATTTAAATATTATCGGGGGAATTAAAGTAAAAAACTATAACTCTATTGTTGGGGTTTTTAAAAGCTTAAAAACTCATAAATGGGCTTTTAATTTATTGATTTTTGATAAATTAATGATTGAAGTTAGGTGGAGATGCTATTTTAAAGCTGTGGTTAAATTTGAAGCTATTCAACGATGATTTTAGTTATTTGGTGATATTTTTCGTGAGCGGAAGTTTGTAGGAGACAAAATTCGTTTTTTGTATACAATATTATACAACATTATAATAGAAGTATAATATTGTGTACTAAGTATATTCTGTTGCAAAATAATAATGGACTATGCAGCTGTAAATTTAAAATATGGCTACGCAGGCACAATGTATTGTATTTGGTTGTATTTGTATTCAAATTTCTCTAAATTAAAGCGGAGAGAGTATATATTATAAATAGTTGTCACGGATATCCTAAGCTGAATTGTTTTATTGCAACATATATTTGATTTTAAACAACATTCATATAATCTTAGCACATATATTTATAATAAACATTCATATTACACTATAATAAGCCTTAGATGGGTGGGTAACAGTGGTAGAGCCAGGATTTTTATTACGGAGAGTCAAAATGCAAAGACCCGAAATTCACCTAGTCGCGATGACACCTAACCCAACTCGTCAGGTAAGCCAATTAATAACTATCCAATTCAATTAATATTTAACTAACTATAATACACCCCCAAGGACTGGTAGTACAAATCATGAGCTTCTAAGATTAGAATTTACAAAGCTAGTATGAAATTTTCTGTCACGACCCGAAATTCCCACCGTCGGGACCGTGATAGTGCCTAATATTTCACTAGCTAGGCAAGCCAACATTAGAACAGTTTATCGTTTTTAACAATTTAAATTCAATTAATGAAAAAGAATAGATTTAATTGCAATAATCCAAATATAAATGCGGAAACTAAAACCATAAAAATATCTACTATAAATCCCTGAATCCGGTGTCACAAATGCATCTGCTGCTAGAGTAATACATACAAGGGTCTAAAATAAATACAAAGCTGTCTGAGTGAAAATACACAGCTAAATAAAAATAAAGACGGGGACTTCAGGAGCTGCGGGCGCTGAGCAGCTGTACCTCAAGTCTCCGCAGGTTGTCCAATCTGAGCTCTCTAGTAGCCGCCGCTGGGACCGTCTCCAAAATCTGCATAGTGTGCAGAGTGTAGTATCACTACAACCGACCCCATGTACTGGTAAGTGCCGAGCCTAACCTCGATGAAGTAATGACGAGGCTAAGGTGGGTCACCTACACTACAACCTGTATGCAGTATATAATAATGACAGAAAATGGGAATACTGAACATAATTAAACAGCCAACTGAAAATAATAACCACAGCCTCAAGAATAAATCAGTGTCGTCAAGAATCACCAATCTGTAATAATTCATATACAAATACCAAAATAAAAAACCAATACAGCTCAAGAAATGGAAACATATAGGTTGTTGCGGCACGCAACCCGATCCCACCAGACAACACAAATTCCTCCCTTATTTCTCCGTAACGATATCAATAACAGTAAATAATATATATATATATATAACAGTAAATAATATATATATGTTGCGGCGCGCAACCCGATCCCACCATATGTCAATATCAGTATCATAATTCACCCTTATTTCACCATGTCAATCCACCCTTATTCTACCTGTTGCGGCATGCAACCCGATCCCACTGTATAGTATAATTTCACCCTTATTCCACCTCAACATATCACCCTTATTCCACCTGTTGCGGCTTGCAACCCGATCCCACCATATCAATATCATGGACTCAATAAGCACAGTAAAACTCACAATCCAAATCATAGAAAAACCCTTTACAATTCCAAGACACCAAACTCAATAAATAGGAAATCTTGTACAATATTATAATCCGAATAAGTAATACTACACAACGAGACCAATCCAGAATTTATAACTACAAGGTACAGATAAACCAACTTGAGCAAATAGTAGGAGAGTATGAAACTATGGAAAGAACTAATATCATGAATAGCAGGAAACAATGACTACAAGTAGCAATTAGGCATGGAAACACATTTAGAGCATATAACAACGAAGACAGGGAAATAGATAATATAAGAAGAACGGGGAAACAGGGAAAACAGATAATTCGGCGGAGTATAAGCACTCGTCACCTCATATATACGCCGCTCATATGAAATTCACATAGCAAATAATTCGAGGGTTCCTAATTACCTCAAATCAAGGTTAGACACAACACTTCTCGCTCCAAAGGCCACTCAATGCTCAATCACAACTTTTTCTCTAGAATCCACCTCCAAACCACTCGTATCTATCCACAAATGACTCAATAAAATCAATTATTTCTAAAGGAATCAATTATAATGCATAAATTTAGATTTTCCAAACTTTTTCCAAAAAGTCAAAAAAATCGACCCGGACCTGCTTGGTCAAAACTCGAGGTTCGGATCAAAATCCATTTACCCATTCACCCCCGAGCCCGATTATGTAATTTGTTTCGAAATCCGACCTCAATTCGAGGTCTAAATTCCAATTATACAAAAACCCCTAATTTTACCCAAACCTTCAATTTCCACCATGAAAATCCTAGATTTGAGGCTGAAAACTCATGAAATGTAATGGGTAATTGACAGAAAGTAGGTTAGAATCACTTACCAATAAATTGGGGAAGAAAATCTTTTAGGAAAATTGCCTCTAGGTCTTCTAGTTTTGAAATTTTGAAGGAATGGCCAAAATTCGTTTTGGTTCTATTTTGAATGGCTGGGCGTCAGGTATGCATCGCGTTCGCGTGAATCCTGACGCATTTGCGAAGAGCAGTGCCTAATAGGCTTACGCAATCGCGAGAGGCTACACGCTTCGCGAAGGTTTAGCACCCCTGACCTCCGCGTTCGCGAGACAAAACCCGCATTCGCGTAGTGTAACCTCAAGTCTCCTGCTCAGCCTAGCTAACGCTACGCGTTCGCGTATGATGGGTCACGTTCGCATAGAGCAAACCCCCCATTGCTCCGTGTTCGTGACCATAGTCTCGCATTCGCGTAGTATAAATTCCTCCCCCAACCCAGATCCCCTTCGCGATCGCGAAGCACAACATACCAGAAAACCAACTGCAGCAAAAACATCAGATTTTTCTAAGTCCAATTCACCCTGTAGCCTATCTGAAACTTACCCGAGCCCTCGGGGCTCCGAACCAAACATGCACACAAGTCCTAAAACATCATACGAACTCACTCGCACGATCAAAACACCAAAATAATGCCTAAAACTACGAATCAAACACCATATCAAATGAAATTTTCAAGAAAATATTAAAACTTCTATTTTCACA
Source organism: Nicotiana otophora (assembly GCA_000715115.1). NCBI lineage: Eukaryota > Viridiplantae > Streptophyta > Magnoliopsida > Solanales > Solanaceae > Nicotiana > Nicotiana otophora. The sequence continues at coordinate 136,147 of AWOL01S0012762.1, read as the reverse complement.
ACCGAACATCCGAATCACGTCAAATCAACTCCGTTTCTCACCAAATTCGGCAGACAAGTCATAAATATTATAGTGGACATGTACCGGGTTCCGAAACTAAAATACTGACCTGGTATCAATAAATCCAAATATCAGTTGACTCTTAAATATCATAGATCTTCCAAACTTTAAATTTTCAACAAAAAATCAATAACTCGGGCTAGGGACCTCCGAATTCGATTTCGAGCATACGCCCAGGTCCCAAATTACGATACGTTCCCACCGAGACCGTCAAAATACGAATCCGGGTCTATTTGCTCAAAGCGTTGACCAAAGTCAACTTAAATAAAATTTTAAGGCAAAATTCTTATTTTTATCAGTTTTTAACATAAAAGTTTTCTGGAAACACACCGGACTGCGCACGTAAATCGAGGAGGATAAAAATGAGATTTTTAAGGCTTCGGATCACAGAATTAGGTTTTTAAAACATATGATGAGCTATCGGTTCATCACGTTCTCCACCTCTAAAACAATTGTTCGTCCTCAAACGGACATAGAAAAGTACCTGAACTGGTGAAAAGGTGGGGATATCTACTCTGCATGTCCGACTCAGACTCTCGAATAGCTTCCTCGATGGGCTGACCTCTCCACTGCACTCGGACTGAAGGTTAACTCTTCGACCTCAACTAATGAACCTGCCGGGCTAGAATAGCCACCGGCTCCTCCTCGTAAGTCAAATCCTTGTCCAACTGGACAAAGATGAAATCTAACACGTGGGACGGCTCGTCGTGATACTTCCGAAGCATGGACACATAGAACACCGGATGAACTGCTAATAAGCCTGGTGGCAACGCAAGCCTGTAAGCCACCTCTCCCACTCTCTCCAGAATTTCAAAGGGCCCGATGTACCTAGGGCTCAACTTGCCATTCTTTTTGAACCTCATTACACCCTTCATGGGTAATACCCGGGGCAACACTCTCTCCCCGACCATGAATGCAACATCACGAACTCTACGGGTGACATAACTCTTCTTCCTGAAAAGAGCTGTGCGAAGTTTATCCTGAATAATCTTGACATTATCCAAGGCATCCTGCACCAAATTTGTAACCAATAACCGAGCCTCCCCCGGCTCAAACTATCCAACCAACAATCGACATCGTCTACCATATAATGCCTCATAGGGAGCCATCTGAATGCTCGACTGGTAGCTGTTATTGTAGGCAAACTCCACGAGTGGCAAGAACTGATCCCAAGAACCTCCGAAGTCTATAACATAAGCACGAAGCATATCCTCCAAGATTTGAATAGTGCGCTCGGACTGTCTGTTCGTATGAGGATGAAACACTGTGCTCAACTCAATGCGCGTGCTCAACTCATGCTGTACTTCCCTCCAAAAGTGTGAGGTGAACTGCGTACCTCGATCAAAAATGATAGACACGGGCACACCATGAAGAAGGATGATCTCGCGGATGTAGATCTATGCCAACCGCTCCAAAGAATAGGTAACTGACACAAGAATGAAACATGATGACTTAGTCATCCTGTCCATAATGACCCAAACTGTGTCGAACTTCCTCTGAGTTCGTGGGAGTCCAACAACGAAATCCATAGTGATACACTCCCACTTCCACTCAGGAATCTCTATCTTTTGAAGCAAATCACCAGTCTCTGATGCTCTCACTTTACTTGCTGACAATTTAGACACCGAGCTACATAAGCAACTATATCCTTCTTTATCCTCCTCCACCAATAATGCTACCGCAGGTCCTGATACATCTTGGCGGCGCCCGGATGAATATAATACCGAAAACTATGGGACTCCTCAAGAATCAACTAACAAAGTCCATCCACATTAGGCACACAAACACGACCTTGCATCCTCAAGACTCCGTCATCTCCAACAGTAACCTGCTTGGCACCACCGTTCCGCACTGTGTCCCTAAGGACCAACAAATGAGGGTCGTCATACTGTCGATCTCTGATGCACTCAAACAAAGAAGACCGAGTGACTGTACAAGCTAGAATAAGGCTGGGCTATAAAATATCCAACCTCACAAAATGGTTTGCTAAAGTTTGAACATCTGATGCAAGCGGCCTCTCACCGACTGGAATGAATGCAAGGCTGCCCATACTCGTTGCCTTTCTACTCAATGAGTCGGCCACTATATTGGCCTTCCCGGGATGATACAAGATGGTGATATCATAGTCTTTCAATAATTCCAACCACCTCCTCTGCCTCAAATTGAGATCCTTTTGCTTGAACAAATACTGAAGGCTCCGATGATCCGTGAAGACCTCACACGACACGCCGTAAAGATAGTGCCTCCAAATCTTTAGTGCATGAACAATGGCTGCCAATTCTAAGACATGGACATGGTAATTCTTCTCGTGAACCTTCAACTTCCGCGATGCATATGCAATCACCCTGCCCTCCTGCATCAATACCGCACCGAGACCTACACGAGATGCATCACAATACACCATATAAGATCCTGAACCTGTGGGCAACATCAACACTGGCGCTTTAGTAGAAGTAGTTTTGAGATTCTAAAATCTCACCTCATACTCGTCTGGCCATCTAAACGGGGAACCCTTCTGGGTCAACCTGGTCAACGGAGCTGATATAGATGAAAACCCCTCCATAAATCGACGATAATAACCCGCCAAACCCAAGAAACTCCTGATCTCCGTAGCTGAAGTGGGTCTGGGTCAGTTCTGAACTGCCTTAATCTTCTTAGGATCTACCTGAATGCCCTCTGCTGATACAACATGCCCCAAGAAAGCGACTGAATCCAGCCAAAACTAGCACTTTGAAAATTTAGCATATAATTGGCTGGCTCTCAGAGTCTGAAGTACAATTCTGAGATGCTGCTCATGCTCCTCTCGGCTGTGGGAGTAGATCAATATATCATCAATAAACACGATCACAAAGGAGTCCAAATAAGGGTTGAACACTCGGTTCATCAAATCCATGAACATTGCTGGGGCATTTGTCAACCCAAAGGATATCACCAGAAACTCATAATGCCCGTACCGAGTCCGAAAAGCTGTCTTAGGGACATCAAATGCCCTAATCCTCAACTGATGTTAGCCGGATCTCAAATCAATCTTCGAAAACACCTTGGCACCCTGAAGCTGATCAAATAAGTCATCAATACTTGGCAATGGATACTTGTTCTTGATGGTGACTTCGTTCAACTGCCGGTAATCTATGCACATCCTCATCGATCCATCCTTTTTCTTCACGAACAACACAGACACACCCCAGGGCGAGACACTAGGTCTAATGAATCCTTTATCAAGCAAATCTTGCAATTGTTCCTTTAATTCTTTTAACTCTAGCGGGGCTATATGGTATGGCGGAATAGATATGGGCTGAGTGCCCGGAGCCAGGTCAATACAGAAATCAACATTCTTGTTGGGTGGCATCCCTGGCAGGTCTGCAGGAAACACATCTGGGAACTCACGAACAATTGGCACCGAATCCATGGAAGGAACCTCCGCACTAGAATCGCGAACATAAGCCAAATAAGTCAGACACCCCTTCTCGACCATATGCTGAGCCTTCATATAAGAGATAACCCTGCTGGTAGAATGGCCAGGTGTCCCTCTCCACTCTAATTGAGGCAACCACGGCAAGGCTAAGGTCACCGTCTTGGCATGACAATCCAATATAGCATGATAAGGTGACAACCAATCCATACCCAAAATGACATCAAAATCGACCATATCGAGAAGTAGAAGATCTACACTAGTCTAAAGACTCCCAATAGTGACCACACATGAATGATAAACATGATCTATAATAATAGCATCCCCCACAGGTATGGACACATACACAGGAGCACTCAAAGAATCACGAGGCATAACCAAATATGAAGCAAAATAGGATGACACATAGGAGTAAGTAGAACCCGAATGAAATAGAACTGAACCATCTGTACTGGAAACTGAAACAGTACATGTGATAATGGCGTCAGATGACTCAGCCTCATGCCTGACTGGAAAAGCATAACATCGGGGCTGGGCTCCACCACTCTAAACCATGTCCCTAGGATGACCTCTAAATGGCTGGCCTCCACCTCTAATGGCCTGACCTCCACCTCTAACAGTCTGGCCTCTACCTCTGGCTGCCTAAACCCTGCCTTTGACTAGCCGTAACCATGACACGAGAGTCGTGATGCGGTGGCGGGATGCCTAATAATCTCGGATAGGTCCTCCTTATATGCCCATAACCACCACACTCGAAGCATCCTGTAACGACCCGGTCGGTCGTTTCGAGAGTTATAGCCCCATTTCCCCCATTTATGCTTCTTTATGTGTTATTTAGCTGCATTATGATGTATCAGATTGGTTGGTTTGGGTCTGGAGTGTTTTTGGAGTGGAATGAGACACTTAGTCTCTTATTTAAAACCTTAGGTTGGAAAAGTTAACTGGATATTGACCTATATGTAAAAGATCTCGGAATTTAATTCTGATGGCTCCATTAGCTTTGTTAGGTGATTTTGGACTTAGGAGCGCATCCGAAATGTGATTTGGAGATCCGGAGTGGAATTAGTCTTGAATTGACGAAAGTTGGAAATTTAGCGATTTCGGTCGGCAGTGAAAAATTTGATATCGGGGTCGGAATGGAATTTCGGAAGTTGGAGTAAGTTCGTAGTGTCATTTGTGATGTGTGTGCAAAATTTGAGTTTCTGTAATTTGGGTTGAATGCCATGTTTGGGCCTTGTGCCAATGCTGTTTGGACCCTTAGGGGCCTTTTCTTACTATCCTATTGCTGTTTTCGATTTAAAAATCTATATTCAGTCATGGTTATACCTGTTTACTGCATAACTCTATTTTCTTACTCTATTGTGATGTATATAATTGTTGTTTGGGGCTGAGTACCCTGTTTTTACTGAAATGCCCGAGTGGCTTGAGAGGTTTATGATTGAGTGAGGCCGAGGGCCTGATTTGTGAGGATATTTATGGGATCGGGCTGCACGCCGCAACATGTTTGATATAGGCTGAGGGCCTGAGTGATTTATGCCACGATTTGGCTTGATATAACGCTTGGGCTGAAGGAGCCCCTCCGGAGTCTGTACACACCCCTAGTGAGCACAAGTACCTACTGAGTGCGAGTGTCGAGTGCCGAGTGACTGGGAGGCATGAGTGATTGTGAGGTATGCTCGAGTGGCAAGAGTGATTGTGAGGTATGCCAGAGTGGCAAGAGTGATTGTGAGGTTTGCCTGAGGGGCTGTATATGAGTGATGCCTTGCCCGAGGGGCTGTTTATGATTTCATCATTTTTGCTCACCTTTGCATTTTTCCTCTGTTTGAAAACTATTGAAAAATATCCTTAAATGATTTTCACTGGAGCTGGGTTTGAATGAGATATTTTGATTCAAATCCTGATTTTTAAAAGCATGAGGTATTTTACTGAGTTTTTATGATATGAACGTTATATGATTTATTACTCATCACCTTGTGTGCAGATCTAGGTGTAGCTGGACACGGTAACGGTTGTTGATTATTCTGGTTGTAGATTTTCTCAGAGATAGCGAGGTAGCTGTTTGGCGATCGCAGCCCCTGCTCTTCTCCCTCTTATCTTCCACTAGTTGTGTTTAGCTATTTTCCAGGCTGAGTTAGCCTTGATATTGTTAGACAAACTGTAGTAGATGCTCATGACTAGTGATACCCCGATGTCGGGCTTTTCTTTTCCGCACTTTTGTTTGATTTGAACTCCTTTACAAAGGTTTTTAAGCTAAATAGCCTTGGAATTATCCTTAAAATGAAAAATATCGATTTGTTTTAGAATGAGTCGTCTTGCCTAGTACCACGATAGGCGCCATCACAACAAGGGTTAGTCTGGGTCGTGACAGATTGGTATCAGAGCGTAGGTTACATAGGTCTCACGAGTCATGAGCGGGTTTAGTAGAGTCTTGCAGACCGGTACAGAGACGTCTGTACTTATCTTCGAGAGGTTGCAGAACCTTTAGGAAGATTCCAAATTCTTGAATTCTTGTCGTGCGAATCTGTTGATTCTAGTAACTAAACATTTGTTGTTTCATTCTCTCACAGATGGTGAGGACTCATACTACCGGTCAAGAGAGCCAACCACCAGTTCCACCAGCCAGGGCCGCGAGAGGCCGAGGCCATGGTAGAGGCCATGGTAGGGGTAGAGGTGCATCCCGTAACGCAGCTGGGGTAGTACCTACAGATTCACTAGTTGTCCCAGATCAGGACCAGTTTCCAGTTATTAATGCACCAGCTCAGGCACCACCTGTGCCTGTTGTGATTCCAGGCCTTCAGGAGGCCCTAGCTTAGATTATGACATCGTGTACTGGCCTTGCTCAGTCGGTCTCTATCTCGACAGCTGCAACCACTTCTCAGGCGGGGGGAGGCACAGGCACTCAAACTCCCATCGCTCGCACACTCGAGCAGGTTGTTCAGGGACTCTAGACACCAGGAGCACCACCAGCCCAGTAGGTTGCAGTTGCTCATGATTATGTGGTTCCTACTATGCCTGAGGATGATCAGCGTACGTTGGAGATATTTGGGAGACTCCAACCACCACCTTTCAGTGGCACAGAGAGAGAGGATGCTCAGGAAATTTTGGACAGGTGTCAGAGGATACTCCGTACTACTGGTATTCTGGAAACTTGTGGGGTCTTCTTTACTACTTTTCCATTTTCCAGGGCTGCACTTAGATGGTGGGAGACTTACGAGAGGCATAGGCCTGTTGGTGCATCACCCCTTACTTGTCAGCAATTCTCCGTGGTCTTTTTGGAGAATTTCATGCCTCGATCCCGAATAGAGGAGCTGCGCATATAGTTTGAGCGGCTTTGCCAGAGTGATATGTCTGTGATGCAGTATGAGATGCGGTTCTCTGAGTTGGCCCGTCATGCTATCTAGTTGGTTCCCACGGACAAGGAGAGGATTATGAGGTTTATTGATGGTCTAACTTATCAGCTACAGTTGTTCATGACCAGAGAGAGGGTTTCAGATGCTACTGTTGATGAGGTTGTCGACATTACTCGACAGATTGAGATGGTTCGCGGTTAAGAGAGGGTTGAGAGGGAGGCCAAGAGGACTCATGGTCAGGGTGGATTCAGCGGTGCTCCTTTTAGGGGTCAATGTCAGCACGATAGAGGTCGACATTTCAGGCAGGCTCAGTCAGCTCGGCCATTTCACCGTGGTGCATCATCTGGCCATGGTTTTCACAGTTCTCATTAGGGTCACTCATCACTTAGTGCCCTTCTAGCTCAGAGTTCATCCCGTGATCCACCTATTTAGGGCTCTTCCATGCCGGGTTCTTCTACCAGTTATCCTGGTGCTAGGGGTTCCCTTAAGTTCCTTCCACCAGCTCCAGTGAGTTGTTTTGAGTGTGGGGAGTTTCGGCATATGTTGAGGCATTGTCCTCGTCGTCATGGAGGTCTATCTCAGTAGAGGAGTCAGCCTCTGACTTCAGCACCAGTTACCTCAGCACCCACCTAGTTAGCTCGGGGTGGAGGTCAGTCCGCTAGGGGTCTTCCTAGAGGGGGAGGCAGATCAGGGGGTGGCCAAGCCTGTTTCTATGCCCTCCCTGCCGTACCATACGCTATTGCTTCAGATGCTGTGATTACAGGTATTGTCTCAGTTTGTCACAGAGAAGCCTCAGTATTATGCGACCCTGGTTCCACGTATTAATATGTTTCCTCATATTTCACCTATTTTCTGGATGTGCCTCGTGAGTCTTTAGTTTCATCTGTACATGTATCTACTCCTGTGGACGATACTATTGTTGTGGACCGCATATATCGGTCATGTGTGGTGACTATTGGGGGTCTGGAGACCCAAGTGGACCTTTTGCTGCTCAGCATGGTCGACTCTGATGTGATATTGGGTATGGATTAGTTATCTCCATGTCATGTTGTTCTAGATTGTCACGCTAAGATGGTGACGTTGGCTATGCCGAGAATTCCGAGGGTTTAGTGGAGCGGTTTTGTAGATTATGTACCAAGTAGGGTGATTTCATATTTGAAGGATCAGCGCATGGTTGAGAAGAGTTGCCTATCCTATTTGACTTTTGTGAGGGATATTAGTGCAGAGACTCCTATAATTGATTCTGTTCCAGTGATACGTGATATTTCGGATGTGTTTCCTGCAGACCTGCCGGACATGCCGCCTGACAGAGATATTGACTTTGGTATTGATTTGGTTCCACCCACTCAGCCCATTTCTATTCCACCGTATCGTATGGCACCGACGGAGTTGAAGGAATTGAAAGAACAGCTTTAGAAACTCCTTGATAAGGGGTTTATTCGGCCTAATGTATCACCTTGGGGTGCACCGCTTCTATTTGTGAAGAAGAAGGATGGTTCCATGAGAATGTGTATTAATTACAGGCAGTTGAACAAGGTCACAGTAAAAAACAAGTACCATTTTCCTCGTATTGACGATTTATTCGACCAGCTTCAGGGAGCGAGGGTGTTCTCCAAGATTGATTTAAGATCCGGTTATCACCAGCTGAAGATTCGGGATTCAGATATTCTTAAGATAGCTTTCAGGACCCGATATGGCCATTATGAGTTCTTAGTGATGTCTTTTGGGCTGACCAATACCCCAACATCATTCATGCATTTGATGAACAATGTATTCCAGCCCTATTTGGACTCATTCATTGTTGTATTCATTGATGACATCCTGGTGTACTCTCGTAGCCAGGAGGAGCATGCTCAGCATGTGAGGATTGTATTACAGAGATTGAGGGAGGAGAAGCTTTATGCAAAGTTCTCAAAGTGTGAGTTTTGTCTCAGCTCAATAGCATTCTCGGGACACATGGTGTCCAGTGAGGGTATTCAGGTTGATCCAAAGAAGATAGAGGCGGTTCAGAGTTGTCCCAGACCGTTTTAAGCTACAGAAATTCGGAGCTTTCTCGGTTTGGCTGGTTATTACCGCCGGTTTGTTCAGGGTTTCTCATCTATCCCATCGCCCTTGACCAAATTGACCCAAAAGGGTGCTCCATTCAGGCAGTTGGACGAGTGTGAGGAGAGCTTTCAGAAGCTCAAGACTGCCTTGACCACAACTCTAGTGTTAGTTCTACCATCAACTTCAGGTTCTTACACCGTGTATTGTGATGCCTCGAGGATAGGCATTGGATGTGTTCTGATGCAGGAGGGTAGGGTGATTTCCTACGCCTCGTGCCAGTTGAAAACCCATGAGAAGAACTATCCTGTACAAGATCTTGAGTTAGCAGCCATTGTTCACGCTTTGAAGATTTGGTGCCATTATTTGTTTGGGGTCCATTGTGATATCTATACTGATCATTAGAGTTTGCAGTATCTATTGAAATAGAAGGATCTTAATTTTCATTAGCGGAGATGGTTGGAGCTTCTTAAGGACTATGATATTACTATTCTGTACCATCCGGGGAACGCCAATGTGGTGGCGGATGCTTTGAGTCGCCGGGCAGAGAGTTTGGGGAGTTTAGCATATCTTCCAGCAGCAGAGAGACCTTTGGCATTGGATTTCAGGCCTTAGCGGGCCAGCTTATCAGATTGGATATTTCGGAGCCTAGTCGGGTATTGGCTTGCGTGGTCTCCAGGTCTTCTCTTTATGACCGTATCAGGGAGCGACAGTATGATGACCCCCACTTACTCATTCTTCAGGACAGGGTTCGGAGAGGTGATGCTAGGGATGTGACCATTGGTGATGACGGCGTGTTGAGGATACAGGGCCGGATATGTGTGCCTAATGTAGATGGGCTTCAGGAGTTGATTCTTGAGGAGGCCAACAACTCGCGGTACTCCATCCATCCGGGTGCCGCGAAGATGTACCAGGATTTGAGGCAGCACTATTGGTGGAGGCGGATAAAGAAGGATATAGTTGGGTTTGTGGTTCGGTGTCTCAACTGTCAGTAGGTTAAGTATGAGCATCAGAGACTGGGTGACTTGCTTTAGAGATTAGAGATCCCAGAGTGGAAGTGGGAGCGGATCACCATGGAGTTTGTATTTGGGCTCCCACAGACTTCAAGGATGTTCAATGCTATTTGGGTTATTGTGGATTGGCTGACCAAGTTAGCGCACTTCGTTCCTATTGGTACTACTTATACTTCAGAGCGGTTGGCTGAGATTTACATCCGAGAGATTGTTTGCCCTCATGGTGTCCCGGTTTCCATCATTTCAGATAGGGGCACTCAGCTTACCTCATAGTTTTGGAGGGCAATGTAGCTAGAGTTGGGTACTCAGGTTGAGTTGAGCACAACTTTTCACCCTCAGTTGGACGGGCAGTCCGAGAGCACTATTCAGATATTGGAGGACATGTTGCGCGCTTGTGTCATTGACTTTAGGGGTTCATGAGACCAGTTTCTGCCACTCGCAGAGTTTGCATATAACAATAGTTATCAATCGAGTATTCAGATGGCTCCGTACAAGGCTTTATATGGGAAGAGGTGTAGATCTCTGGTAAGATGGTTTGAGTCAGGTGAGGCTAGGCTCTTAGGTACATACTTGGTCCATGATGTATTAGATAAGGTGAAATTAATTCAGGAGCGGCTTCGCACGGCGCAGTCTAGGCAGAAGAGCTACGCGGATAGGAAGTTCTGTGATGTGTCTTATATGGTTGGGGAGAAGGTTTTGCTGAAGGTATCACCCATGAAGGGTGTTATGAGGTTTGGAAAGAAGGGCAAGTTGAGCCCCCGGTTCATTGGGCCTTTTGAGGTGCTTTAGAGGATTGGGGAGGTGGCTTATAAGCTTGCCTTTCCAACCAGCTTGTTGAGTGTGCACCCAGTGTTTCATGTTTCCATGCTCCGGAAGTATATTGGAGATCTATCCCATGTTTTGGATTTCAGCACGGTTCAATTGGAAGGGGATATGACTTATGATGTGGAGCCGATGGCTATTTTGGATCGGCAGGTTCGAAGGTTGAGGTCAAAGGATATAACTTCAGTAAAGGTGCAGTGGAAAGGTCAGCCTATGGAGGAGGCCACCTGGGAGACCGAGCGGGAGATGCGGAGCAGATATCTACGCCTATTCGAGACTCCAGGTATGTTTCTAGACCCGTTTGACGATGAACGAATGTTTAAAAGGGGGAGGATGTAATGACCCGGCCGGTTATTTCGAGAGTTATAGCCCCGTTTTCCCTCCATTTCTGCTTCTTTATGTGTTATTTAGCTGCATTGTGATGTATCGGGTTGGTTGGTTTGGGTCTGGAGTGTTTTCGGAGTGGAATGAGACACTTAGTCTCTTATTTAGAACCTTAGGTTAGAAAAGTCAACCAGATGTTGACCTATGTGTAAACGATATCAGAATTTAATTTTGATGGCTCCATTAGCTTCGTTAGGTGATTTTGGACTTAGGAGCACGGCCGGAATGTGATTTGGAAGTCCGGAGTGGAATTAGACTTGAATTGGCGAAAGTTGAAAATTTGGCGATTTCGGTCGGCAGTGAAAAATTTGATATCGGGGTCAGAATGGAATTTCGGAAATTGTAGTAGGTTCGTAGTATCATTTGTGATGTGTGTGCAAAATTTGAGGTCATTCGGACGTGGTTTGGTTGGTTTCGGCATCGGTTACCGAATTTGAAAATTTAGAAGTTCTTAGGCTCGAATTCGAGGGTAATTTAGTATTTTGATGTTATTTTGAGTGATTCGAAGGTTCAACTAAGTTTATATGTTGATATATGACTTATTGGTATTTTTTGGTTGAGGCCCCGAGGGCCTCGGGGTGATTCCGGGTGGTTAACGGATTTGTCGAAGTTGGAAAATGCAGCTGAAGCTGCTGCTTCTGCTATTACCGCACCTGCGGAAGGAAGAGTCGTAGGTGCAAGGCCGCTGGTGCGCATGGGAAGTCCACAGGAGCAGGCAGTGCTGGATGCGCAGGTGCGAGTTGGAGGTCGCATCTGCGAGCCCACATGTGCGAAACCTGGGGCGCAGATGCGGAAAGTGGGATGCTGGGCAGGCTTCGTAGAAGCGGAGGAAACGCGTAGGTGCGCCTTCGCAGGCGCGGGGAGATGCAGAACTGCAGATGCGGAACCTGCGACGGATTTTTCGCAGGTGCGGTGGCACTGAAGCGTGAAATTTTTCGCAGGTGCGAAAAAGCATGGGCAGAAACCATAAATAGAACCCTTCGCGAATTTGGTTCATTTCCACCATTTTCAAGTCGGTTTTTGGAGGTTTTGGACTGATTTTTGAAAGGTGAATTTTTCTTGTGGAATTCATTCCATAAGTGTATATTGATGGTATTGTACTGATTGTGAATAGATTTGGAGCATTTGGAGGCAGAGTCCAGAGGTAAGAGCATTGCAGGGTAGAGATTTGACCGGGTTGAGGTAAGTAATGATTGTAAATCTACTCCTGACGGTATAAAACCTCGAATTTCGTATCATTTACTATTTTGAGGTGACGCACATGCTAGGTGACGGGCGTGTGGACGTGCACCGTTGGGCATTTTGACTTGGTCCGTCCCGTAGCAACTGTAAAGTTGCATATTGTATTGAAACTATGTGATACTTATGAGTTTTAGAAATGAGTTTCTGTAATTTGGGCTGAATGCCACGTTCTGGCCTTGTGCCAATGCTGTTTGGACCCTTAGGGGCCTTTTCTTACTATCCTATCGCTGTTTTCGATTTAAAAATCTATATTCAGTCATGGTTATACCTGTTTACTGCATAACTCAATTTTCTTACTCTATTTTGATGCATATAATTGTTGTTTGGGGCTGAGTACCCTGTTTTTACTGAAATGCCCGAGTGGCTTGAGAGGTTTATGACTGAGTGAGGCTGAGGTCCTGATTTGTGAGAATATTTATGGGATCGGGCTGCACGCTGCAGCATGTTTGATATAGGCCGAGGGCCTGAGTGATTTATGCAATGATTTGGCTTGATATAGCACTTGGGCTAAAGGAACCCCTCCGGAGTTTGTACACACCCCAGTGAGTGCAGGTACCTACTGAGTGCGAATGCCGAGTGCTGAGTGACTGGGAGGCATGAGTGATTGTGAGGTATGCTCGAGTGGCAAGAGTGATTGTGAGGTATGCCCGAGTGGCAAGAGTGATTGTGAGGTTTGCCCGAGGGGCTGTATATGAATGATGCCTTGCCCGAGGGGCTGTTTTTAATTTCTTCATTTTTGCTCACCTTTGCATTTTTCCTCTGTTTGAAAACTGTTGAAAAATATCCTTAAATGATTTTCACTTGAACTCCGTTTAAAAGAGATATTTTGATTCAAATCCTGATTTTTAAAAGCATGAGGTATGTTACTGAGTTTTCATGATACGAACGTTATATGCTTTATTGCTCGTCACTACTGCTCAGTCTTTATTTATTGTTGTTACTTACTGAGTTGACGTACTCACGTTACTCCCTGCACTGTGTGTGCAGATGTAGGTGTAGCTGGACACAGTAGCGGTTGTTGATTATTCTGGTTGCAGAGTTTCTCGGAGATAGCAAGGTAGCTGTTTGGCGATCGCAGCCCCTGCTCTTCTCCCTCTTATCTTCCTCTAGTTGTGTTTAGCTATTTTCCAGGCTGAGTTAGCCTTGATATTGTTAGGCAGATTGCAATAGATGCTCATGACTAGTGACACCCCGATGTCGGGATTTTCCTTTCCACACTTTTATTTGATTTGAACTCCTTTACAAAGGTTTTAAGCTAAATAGCCTTGGAATTATCCTTAAAATGAAAAATATCGGTTTGTTTTGGAATGAGTCGGCTTGCCTAGTACACGATAGGTGCCATCGCGACAGGGGTTAGTTTGGGTTGTGACACATCCATCCTGGTACTGTGGCAGTGAAAACTGAGACTAACCCGAATGGGGCGGATGACCACGGTAGTAACTTTGAATAGGAGGTGCACTATAAGCTGGCTGTCCAGAATGAGGCACATAAGGACCACGACTCCCCGAAGCATTGTGGGATGTCTGAAGCGCTGAATGAAACGTCTTGGGAGGATGGCCTCTACCAAAAGTACCCCTGTCTCCAGATGAGGCACCGCTGAACCCACCGGGATGACGAGGCCTCTTGTCAGACCCCTGACCTCCCTGTGCAAGAACTATCTCGATTCGCCTGGCGATATTGGCAGCCGCCTGAAAATAAAACTCACTCCCAGTCTCCTTAGCCATTTGCAATCTGATAGGCTGAGCAAGTCCCTCAATAAACCTCCTCACCCTCTATCTCTCGGTAGGAAGCTGAAGAAGATCATGACGGGCCAAATCTACAAAATAGGTCTCATACTGAGTAACAGTCATACTGCCCTGCTGGAGACGCTCGAACTGATGACGATGCTCCTCTCTCAACATGATAGGGAGAAACGTCTCTAGGAAAAGCTGAGAGAACTGGTCCCAAGTAAGAGGAGGCGATCCAGCTGATCTGGTCAACAAATAATCTCTCTACTATTTCTTGGCGGAACCTGACATCTAATATGCAGCAAAATCGACCCCATTGGTCTCCACTATGCCCATATTCCGTAGCACCTCATGACAACTGTCAAGATACTCCTGGGGATCCTCAGAAGGAGTACCACTAAAGTGAACTGGGAAAAGCTTGGTAAACCTATCCAATCTCCATAAAGCCTCAGAAGACATTGCTGAACCATCACCGGCCTGTGCCGCAACAACCGGCTGAACTACTCCGACTGGATGAGCTGCTGGAGTCTGATACTGGGAGCCATCTACTCCGGAGTGTGAGTAGTAAGAGTCTGTGCTCCTCCTCCAGCCTGAGAGACTGCTGGTGCCATGGGGAATGCGCCAGTCTGGGCCATACTCTCCATAAGGCCCACCAAACGAACCAAAGCATCTTGAAGCACTGGGGTGGCAATGAACCCCTCCAGGACCTGAGCTGGTCCGACATGCACATTCTACGCTGGAACCCCTCATCAAACTCTACATGAGGCTCCACCACTGGTGCTGCTGCTCGAGATCTGGGCTAAGCTCTGCCCTGCCTCGGCCTCTGACATGACCTCGGCCTCGACTTCTGCCACTCGTAGGAGCTGCCACTGGGGGCTCTTGCTGCTGCTCAGCTGAAGATGTGTTACGCGTTCTCGCCATCTGTGAGAGAACAGAATAGAAGGGTCCAATCAGCAATGATAGAATAAATCGCATGACAGAGAAGAATAGAAGTGGAACTATTCCTAACTCCATAGTCTCCAAAAGATAAGTACAGATGTCTCCGTACCGATCCTCTAGACTCTACTAAGTTTGCTCGTGACTCGTGAGACCTATGTAACCTAGTGCTCTGATACCAAATGTCATGACTCAGAATTTTCATCGTTGCGACCGTGATGGCGCCTAATATTTCACTTGCTAGGCAAGCCAACGTTAGACAATTTATCTTTTTTATGAATTTAAATTCAATTAATGAAGAAGAACTGATTTAATTGCAATAATCCAAATATAAATGCAGAAACTAAAACCGTAAACACATCTGCTACAAATCCTTGAACCCGATGTCATATGTGCATGAGCTTCTAGAGTAATACATACAAGGGTCTGAAATAAATACAAAGTTGTGTGAATGAAAATACACAGATAAATAAAAATAAAGACGGGGACTTCAGGAGCTGCGGGCGCTGAGCAGCTGTACCTCAAGTCTCTGCAGGCTGTCCAATTCGAGCTCTCTAGTAGTCACCGTTGGGACCGTCTCCAAAATCTGCACAATATGCAGAGTGTAGTATCAGTATAATCGACCCCATGTACTGGTAAGTGCCGAGCCTAACCTCGACGAAGTAGTGACGAGGCTAAGGCGGGTCACCTATACTACAACCTGTATGCAGTATATAATAATGACAGAAAATAGGAATACTGAACAGAATTAAATAGCCAACTGAAAATAATAATCACAGCCTCAAGAATAAACTAGTGTCGTCCAGAATCACCAATCTTTAATAATTCAGATACAAATACCAAAACACAACCAATACTACTCAAGAAATGGAAACATATAGGTTGTCGCGGCGCGCAACCCGATCCCACATACAACACAAATTTCTCCCTTATTTCACCGTAACGACATCAACAATAGTAAATAATTAATATATATATATATATATATATGTTGCGGCGCGCAACCCGATCCCACCATATGTCAATATCAGTATCATAATTCACCCTTATTTCACCATGTCAATCCACCCTTATTCTACCTGTTGCGGCATGCAACCCGATCCCACTGTATAGTATAATTTCACCCTTATTCCACCTCAACATATCACCCTTATTCCACCTGTTGCGGCTTGCAACCCGATCCCACCATATCAATATCATGGACTCAATAAGCACAGTAAAACTCACAATCCAAATCATAGAAAAACCCTTTACAATTCCAAGACACCAAACTCAATAAATAGGAAATCTTGTACAATATGATAATCCGAATAAGTAATACTACACAACGAGACCAATCCAGAATTTATAACTACAAGGTACAGATAAACCAACTTGAGCAAATAGTAGGAGAGTATGAAACTATGGAAAGAACTAATATCATGAATAGGAGGAAACAATGACTACAAGTAGCAATTAGGCATGGAAACACATTTAGAGCATATAACAACGAAGACAGGGAAATAGATAATATAAGAAGAACGGGGAAACAGGGAAAATAGATAATTCGGCGGCGTATAAGCACTCGTCACCTCACATATACGCCGCTCATATGAAATTCACATAGCAAATAGTTCGAGGGTTCCTAATTACCTCAAATCAAGGTTAGACACAACACTTCTCGCTCCAAAGGCCACTCAATGCTCAATCACAACTTTTTCTCTAGAATCCACCTCCAAACCACTCGTATCTATCCACAAACGACTCAATAATATCAATTATTGCTAAAGGAATCAATTAAAATGCATAAATTTAGATTTCCCAAACTTTCCCCCAAAAGGTTAAAAACATTGACACCAGGCCCGCTTTGTCAAAACTCGAGGTTCGGACCAAAATCCATTTATTCATTCACTCCCGAGCCCGATTATATAATTTGTTTCAAAATCCGACCTCAATTCGAGGTCTAAATTCCAATTATACAGAAGTCCCTAATTCTACCCAAACCCCCAATTTCCACCATGAAAATCCTAGATTTTAGGTTGAAAACTCATGAAATATAATGGGTAATTGAAAGAAAGTAGGTTAGAAACACTTACCAACAAATTGGGGAAGAAAATCTTTTAGGAAAATCGCCTCTAGGTCTTCTAGTTTTGAAATTTTGAAAGAATGGCAAAAATCCCATTTTGGTTATGTTTTGAATGACTGGGCGTCAGCTATTCATCGCGTTCGCGTGAATCCTGACGCGTTCACGAAGAGCAGTGCCTGTTAGGCTTACGCGATCGCGAGAGGCTACACGCATTCGTGAAGGTTTAGCCCCCCTGACCTCCATGTTCGTGAGACAAGATCCACATTCGCGTAGTGTAACCTCAATTCTCCTGCTTAGCCTAGCTAATGCTACGCGTTCGCGTGTGACGGGTCGCGTTCGCATAGAGCAAACCCCCCATTGCTCCAAGTTCGCGACCATAGTCTCGCATTTGCGTAGTATAAAATCCTCCCCCAACCCAGATCCCCTTCGCGACCGCGAAGCAAACCACACCAGAAAACTAACTGCAACAAAAACATCAGATTTGTCTAAGTCCAATTCACCCCGTAGCCTATCCGAAACTCACCTGAGCCTTCGGGGCTCCGAACCAAACATGCACACAAGTCCTAAAAGATCATAGGAGCTCACTCGCACAATCAAAACACTAAAATAATGCCTAGAACTACGAATCGGATACCAAATCAAATGAAATTTTCAAGAAAATATAAAAACTTATATTTTCACAACTGAACGTCCGAATCACGTCAAATCAACTCCGTTTCTCACCAAATTTGGTAGATAAGTCATAAATATTATAGTGGACATGTACCGGACTCCGGAACTAAAATACGGACCTGGTATCAATAAATCAAAACATCAGTCGATTCTTAAATATCATAAATCTTTCAAACTTTAAAATTTCAACAAAAAATCAATAACTCGGGCTAGGGAGCTCCGAATTCGATTCTGGGAATACGCCCAGGTCCCGAATTACGATACGGACCCACCGGGACTATTAAAATATGGATCCGAGTCCGTTCTCAAAGAGTTGACCAAAGTCAACTTAAATGAATTTTTAAGGTAAAATTCTTATTTTTATCAGTTTTAACATAAAAGCTTTCCGAAAATATGCTCGGGCTGCACACGTAAATCAAGGAGGGTAAAAATGAGATTTTTAAGGCTTCGGATCACAGAATTAGGTTTTTAAACATAAGATGACCTATCATGTCATCACATTATCACGACCCAAAATTTCTACCTTCGGGATCGTGATGGTGCCTAACATTTCACTTGCTAGGCAAGCTATCGTTAGAATAATTTTAACCATTTTTTTAACAATTTAATTTAATTAATAATAAAGAAACTAAAAAGTGGAATAAAATCTGAAATAAAGTGAGTAAATCATAATAATAGCGATGTCTAAATACCATCCCAGAACTGGTGTCACAAGTGCACGAGCTACTAGAATAATATAAATAAGGGTCTGAATGAAAATAAAGTTGTCTGATAGAAATACACAGATAAAATAAAGGAGATGAGAACTTCAGAGTTACGAACGCCGTGCAGCTATACCTCAAGTCTCCTGTGGATAGCTGAATCCGAGCAAATCTACTGTACACTGCTGGGACCAACTCCGGTATCTGCACAAGAAGTACAGAATATAGCATGAGTACAACCGACCCCATGTACCCAGTAAGTGCCGAGCCTAACCTCAACGAAGTAATGACGAGGCTAAGGCAGGTCACTTACATTAACCTGTACGCAATAATAATAATAACAATAATATAGGAGAACATGAATAGAAATTAAACCGGTAAATCATATCAACAATCAAGCCAACTCGGCAGTCATAACCAATTATTACTTAAATCACTTTCTGTTGCGGCGTGCAACCCGATCTCATAATATATTCATATTCAATTCCGTTGCTGTGTGCAACCCGATCCCACAATATATTCATTTTTATTTAATTCCGTTGCGGCATGCAACCCGATCCTCAATATATCTTTTCAACCAATTCTGTTGCGGCATGCAATCCGCTCCTCCAATATATTCACTTTCAATCAATTCTATTGCGGCGTGAAACCCGCTCCTCCAATATATTCACTTTCATTTTGGTTGCAGCATGCAACCCGTTCCTCAATAATATAATTTATCAATTCTTATAAAAGAAATTATTCCAATAAATGCAATAATTAGTATGAAATTGTAAGACAACAAGCATATAATAATTATGATTTATTTAGAAACAAGTGATGACAAGTAGCAATTAATTATGGAAATTAAGGAGAAAATAGGCAATTTAATTAGTATGCTAAATGTCAAGTTACAATTAAGTCACATAAATCAAATAAGCATGTAGCAAATATAGCATGGATTCAAGGCGTAATATTGAGCAAGGAATAAGAGAGAAATAATTAATATAAAAGTTAATTCATGATTTCCAGATAAACGTGCAAACAATCAATTTGACGACGTATAGGCACTCGTCACCTCGCATATACGTCGTTACACATGAAATTCATCTAACAATAAATCAAGGTTTCTATTCCCTCAAGTCAAGGTTAATCACGACACTTACCTCACTTCGCAACCAAATTCAAGATTCCAATAAACCTTGAAAGCTTCAAATCTAGTCACAAATAATTCAATATTCTCAACACGAATCGTAGGAATTAATTCCATATGAAATTACTAATTTTCCGGATTAAAATCCAAAATTCATTTCAAAAAGTGACAGTGGGACCCACGTCTCGAATCCCGAGAAAACTCACGAAATCCGAACACCCGTTCCGATACGAGTTCAACCATATAAAAATTATCGAATTCCGACATCAGATTGGCTTTCAAATCTTAAATTTTTGTTTTTGGAAGATTTTATAAAAATCAAATTTTTCTTCCATAAATTCACGGATTCATGATGTAAATGAGTATGAAATCATGAAATATAACTAAATTTGGATAAAGAATACATACCCAACTTAAACTCGTGAAAAATGCCTTTGAAATCACCCAAAATCGAGGTCTAAGATTCTAAAAACAAACAAAAATGTCGGACTTCGGACATATATATTCAGTCCAGGCAAGTCACATCTGTAAGATGCAACTTGTCTCGAAATTTTCAAGCCACAAATTGTGGTACCTGCTTTCCGTCAATCGATCATAACGTTCTGTATAAATGTTCAAATGATGAATGGTTTATTATTCTGGAAACTAGAATCAAAGGGTTACAATTTTCATGTTTTGATAATTTTCAGATTCCTTATAGATTGCAATATATAAGCTTTCAAAGTCAGCCCTGTGCATCAAATATTTCTGGCGATGCACACTGCCAGGAGTACAAAAACTACATTACCAGCCTTCAGTCAATCGATCATAACTTTCTGTACAAATATTCAAATGATGAATGGTTTATTATTCTAGAAACTAGAATTAAAGGGATACAACTTTTGTGTTTTGATAATTTTCGGATTACTTATAGATTGTGAGATATAAACTTCGAAAGTCAGCCATGTGCATCAGAAATTTCTGGCGATGCACACTGCCAGGAAAACAAAAACTTCATTACCAGCCTACAGTCAATTGATCATAACTTTCGGTATAATTATCCAAATTATGAATGGTTTATCTTTCTCGAAATTAGAATCAAAGGTATACAACTTTTATATTTTCATAATTTTTAGATTCTTTATAGATTACGAGATATAAGCTTCCAAAGTCAGCTCTGTGCATCAGAAATTTCACACACTGCTGCCAAAAACCTGCAGTTAAAAATGACCTACAAATGGTCAGAAATCACTCCGGAACTAACCCGAGCCTCTCAGGACCCCGTCCGAACACACCAACAAGTCTCAAAACATATTATGGACCTACTCAAGGTCTCAAATCACACATAACAATGGCGAACCTACAAATCGCGCGTCGATTTGGACTTATGAGTTTATGAAATTTTCAATTCTATAACTCGCGCCGAAACATGCCAAATCAATTCGGAATGAACTCAAATTTTGTATAGAAGACATAAATGACATAATGGAGCTGTTTCAATTTCCAGAATC
The DNA here is from genome assembly GCA_000715115.1 of Nicotiana otophora. Lineage (NCBI taxonomy): Eukaryota > Viridiplantae > Streptophyta > Magnoliopsida > Solanales > Solanaceae > Nicotiana > Nicotiana otophora. Next base: position 115,098 of record AWOL01S0012762.1, on the reverse strand, counting down.
GAATTCTGACCCCGATATTAATAAAGTCAACTCCCGATGAAACTTTTCAAAAATCTTCTATTTTCCAACTTTCACCAAAATGCGCCGAATTGTCCTACAGACTTCCAAATCCAAATCCGAACATGCGCCTAAGTCCGAAATCACCATGCGAAGCTATTGGAATCATCAAAATTCCATTCCGTGGTCATTTCTCAAACGTCAAATCTCCGATCAAACTTTAGAAATTCAAGCTTTACAAAATCAAACCTTTTATTTTTTTCAAAAACTAACGGAAAACGTGTCTACGTACCTCAGAATAACTTCAAATTTTGTACATAAGTCATAAATATTGTTACGAAGTTGATTGAACTCTCAGAATCTAAATCGAGACCAAGTATGAACCAAAACCCAATTATGACCAAATTTAGGAATTCTTAAACCTTTAAATTTCTAGTTTCCGTTAAATGCCGATAATTTGAGCTAAGGATCTTCGAATTTGATTCCGGGGATACTCCCAAGTCCCAAATCACGATACGGACCTACCAAAACTGTCAAAATACTGATATGGATTCGTTGGCTCAAAACGTTAACCGAAGTCAACTCAGTTAAGTTTTAAAGCTTTATTTCATATTTTAATCAATGTTTCATATAAAAACTTTCCGGAAGAATTTACGGACTGCGCACACAAGTCGAGGAATGCTGAATAGTACTTTTTGAGGTCTCAGAACACATAAATGAATATTTAAAATTAAAGATGACATATTGGGTCATCATAGAAATAAATACATCTGTTCGAAATGTACATAAACAGAGTTTTTTTTTATAAATCTAAGGCTACCAGGAACAAGACGAAGCTACGACTGGAATGCAGGTACGTCTTCAAATCTAGCTCCCATCGATTATAGCAACATCAACATCCAATATATTCACACAAGGTGCAGAAGTGTAGTATGAGTACAACCGACCTCATGTACTCAATAAGTAAAAAAACCTAACCTTAGGTTGAAAGTAGTGACGAGCTTGTACCAAGGTCAGAGTCCACACTAATAACCAATAAATCTCATAACGATATAATTTAAAGCAGCACCAGTAATAACTCAATAATAAAATGCTCAGCTCCTATACAATTCTGGAAAAATAAACATTTTCTTTTTAAGTATAATAGTAAAACTCAAATATTTTGCCGAAAATCACCGAAATATGATTAAGTCTGAGATTTGTGATTTTTCTCAAAACTTTCAACAAGTAAATGTTTCATTTTCAAATGGCATAAGGAAAATACATCTCTATGCCTACATGTCAATATGTATGCTAAGTCATGAATGATGTGATACCGTACAACATGAGAAAAAATGCATCTATATGACTGTATGTCAAGTGTGCATGTCGAATGCGATGCAACTCAGTGATAAAACCATATGCATACTCTCAGAGTATCAATTCACTCAGTCCTCCCAGTCACTCAGTCCTCACAATCACTTAGTCTCCATAGTCATCCAATCCTCCCAATTGCTCGGCACACGACACTCACACTCAATAGGTACCTACGCCCACTGGGGGTGTGTACAGACACCAGAGGGGCTCCTTCAGTCCAAGAACTATAACAAGCCAATCATGGCATAAATCAATAAAATATGCTGCCCGATTCCATAAATATCCTCACCATCAGGCCCTCAGCCTCACTCAGTCATCAATCTCTTCAGTCTCTCGGGCTCACAATGTCATGAAAATCGGCCCAAAAATGATGATATGATGAATCAATAAATAGCAACAGAGACTGAAAGATGATATGAAATGAATGAACATGACTGAATATGAAATTACAATTTAAACAAATAATTCGATAGCAGAAATGACCTCAGTGGGTCTCAATAATACCAACATTTGCCTAAGCATGATTTCTAACATGATTCACAACTCAGTTTCTCTAACACATAAAAAATACATGAAACAATACAAGTTAATTTACTATACAACTCTACGTAATCAACCGAGTCTCAATTTCTACGGTGCACGCCCACACACCCGTCACCTAGAATGTCAGTCACCGCCAAACAATTCACATAGCACGTATAATCAGGGTTCATACCCTCAGCTCCAAGATTAGAGATGTTACTTACCACGAATAAGCCGAATCCAATGTCGAGCAAGCTAAACAATGCTCAAGAAATTTCATTCTACGCGTATCAACTTCTGAATGGTTCGAATCTAGTCACAATTAATTCGAATCAGTCAACAAAAATTATAGAACTTAATTCCATATCAAAATACTAATTTTCCCACAAAATCCGAAATTACACTCAAAAATTGCCCGTGGGGCCTATGTCTTGGAACCCGACAAAAGTTACAAAATATGAACGCCCATTCAACCACGAGTCTAACCATATAAATTTTACCAAATTCCGACATCAACTCGACCCTCAAATCTTCAAATTAAACCACGAGGGTTTTCTACATTTTCCAACTAAATTCACCAATTAAATGTTAAAAACAACTATGGATTCGGGTAATTTGACCAATATTGAGTTAAGAACACTTAATCCATTGTTTTCCTTGAAAATCTCCCAACATCGCCTCTTCCCGAGCTCCAAATCGTCAAAAATGGACCCATTTTCAGAACTTAAAGTTTCTGTCCCGGCTTTTCTTCTTCGCGAACGCGGAACATTCCTCGCGTTCGCGAAGTACAAAATTTCACTGCTGTAAAATTCCTCTTCACGTTCTCGAGACAGCCCACACAAATGCGATGCACACTGAGCTTGACCTTTGCGAACATAGCCCTTTCTTCGCGAACGCGAAGCATGATCTCACCTGCCTCACCAATAACCATTCGTGAACGTATGGCTCCCTCCGCGAACGCGAAGGCTAAAATTTCCTAGGCCAAGTTTTCCCTTCACGAATGCGATCTTCCAGTTGCGACTGCATAGACTTACCTTCTTACATTACACGAACGCGAGGCCCCTGTCGCGAACGCGTAGCACAAAAATCAGTACCCAACAGATCCTTCTTCGCGAACGCGTGAACACCTTCGTGTTCGCGAAGAACAAAACCACGCACCAGACATCAGCTGTCATGGCCCAAAATTCACTAAAGGTCATGATGGCACCTAACACCGCCGTCAGACAAGCCACGCTGAATATAATAAACAACCCGTAAGCACCCCCAAAACCTGGTGTCACAAGTGCATGAGCCTCAACTAGGAAATATAATAAAATACAACATTTGTCTGGAATATAAATTAGACAGGAGAATATAAATAACTCTGATGGAGATTCTGCAGGCTGCGGATCACAACATGAAATGCAGCTCACGGTAAGGCTCCGCAATAGCCGCGCCTCTACGCCCAAAAGAGCACCCAACATATATGTACTTGCACAAAAATATGCAGCAAGTGTAGCATGAGTACGTAAATCCACACGTACCTAGTAAGTATGTAGCCTAACCCTAGAGAAGTAGTGACGAGGGGTCGACATCTACACTTACTAGTGGTCCAATAAGACAGTTATAATAAGAAGTAAACAGATATGGAGCAGAGTAAACAAACGAAATAAACAAGTGTAGTAGTGATGAGGTACCGTCACTGTGTAGAAGTGTAGCATGAGTACACCACGGCAGTACCCAACAAGTATCAAGACTAACCTCAGTGGAGTAGTGATGAGGTACCGTCAAGACACCTACTAGACTAAATAACATGAACAAGTATAAGTATAGAAACAACAGAGTATGATATCTACATAAAGACTACGCGAAGTGGCAGTTAATACGGTAATTGAAATAAGGAAGGAAAACAACAACTATCAGCGGAATACCATAATAATGACATAGAAGAATGAACGGAAACACAACCTAAGTACGATAATCACATATAAAGAAAGGACAAGTAACAACTCAACAATACGGCAACTTTCACACCGGGTTTTAGTCAATAAACTCCACGAGGTACAGAACCTCGGACAATCACAACTCACAGGTATCAATACCTGAACCCTAACACTTGGCATCCTATTCCTTCATTACACCGCATAACCGCACTAACGACTCGCGTGCCAAATAGAGCCATTCTCACATAGAAGGCAAGTAAGCAAGGGTGTGCATCTATACTCAACAATATCAAGGAAACCTCTTATCCGATAAGAGTTCTTAACTACGTGTATACTTGTGCAAGTATCCCAACATAGTTCATACCAGCTAGTGAGCATAAGGAAAAGAACGGACAGCACGTAGAATATTTTCTCACAACTTTCACAAGATAAAGCTCACACAGATAAGTGTACCACTACACAAATATCAACAACAAGAATGCCCCCAGGCCATCACAAATCATCGCAAATCAATCCTAGACATAGCCCACCTTGTCTCGCCACGTGTGCAATAGTAAAGTAAATGCCCGCCTAGTCTCGCCACACGTGCATAATAATGTTCCCACCTTGTCTCGCCACATGC